>JAGKTI010000350.1:127833-142482 GCA_018397915.1 Birgus latro
TCGTTCTTGACACCCTCTTCATCATCTAATTTCTCTCCACACCCTCCCTCATCTCCAGACCTCAGGCCTCCACATTTTCTCGTAACGCCCTTTTTCACCTCCCATTTTTCCTCCACACCCTCTTTCATCTCCGATTTTCCCTCCACACCCTCCCTTACCTCTCCCTTACCCTGCACATTCTCCCTTACCTCCCTTTGTCTCCGTCACAGCCTAGACGTACGGGAGGGTGAGGAGCGGCAGGAGAGAGTGGACTCCTCAGTCAAGAGTAGGCTGAAATCGGACCCTTTTGGCACCAGGCTGACTTTGGACCCAGCAGAGGGGTCGGATTCTGGGACCTACAAGTGCAGGGTGGACTTCCAAATCTCTCCCACCAAGTCTTCCATAATCACCCTCACCATCTACGGTAGGTCCGGGAGGAAGATGATAGGAACAGGAGCATAATAATGAAGAGCGGTAAAGGGTGAGAATATAAATAGTCAGTGTTCCCCATCGTGTCAGTGCCGCTCGCTGGATATAAAGATGCACGAAAACGAAAAAAAAATGGGAGTCGTATTCTAAAAATAAAATAACTGGGACTGGTAAAAAACGAAGGGGCGAAGGCAGCATTCTGAAATTCTTGGAATTCTAAAACAGTGAAAATAAAAGCATGGTTTTCGTTTCCTAAAACTTTCTGGGGGCTGATTTAGCATGGATGTCAAGGAGAGACAGACAGACAGACAGAGACAGACAGACAGACAGAGACAGAGACAGACAGACAGACAGAATCTCAAAAAATATATGGTTCACAGTCATCAACAGCAGCAACTCAGGCGACAAAGTTGGAAACGAGTGAGAAAAATATGATAAAAAAAAAAAAAAGATCCCGGACACAGAAAAAGGAGGAGGAGGAGAGCCAGAGTTTTTTCCTTTTTTTTTTAAGTTGAGATTAATAAACTTCTGAAGAGCCAGGACGCCGGGAATCTGAATTTTCACTCTTCAGCATAAGAATTTAAATAAGAAAAGCAACTGCGATGAAGGCTATTGCTACACTAGAAAGGAAGGAGTAGGTGGGGTGGGTAGTATTTCTCTCTCTTTCTCTCTCTCTCTCTCTCTCTCTCTCTCAGTAATCCAGTTCGGTTGGTGGTATTGGACACTTACGCCACCACACTTCCACCGCACCACCTCAACCATATCACCACAACTTTATATCATCACCATATTACCATAACTCCACTACCACATCAACATAACAACCACATCACCATAACCCAACCATCACAGCACCATAATTCCTTTACCACATCACCACAGTTCCATCATCACATCACCATACCTTAACCACAGCAATCAAATCAGACCACAAAACACCATGACACTACTGCAGCCGCACCCCAGCACACTTCCCCATCAGCTTATCGCTCTTATCTCTCTCCCCCACAGTGATCCCCTCCCGCCTGATGGTCCTGGACGTCCACAGTAGGCCTGTCCAGGGGGGTGTCCTGCGTTCCCTCACTGAAGGCGACCCACTCACACTCTACTGCGTCGCGTCAGGCGGTACGTACAAAGACGCGGACAAAAGAAACTGAGACATTGCATTAGCCTGGGAGCACAGGACCTGGGTCACTTCTGGCTGATGAGGTACAGTGGGGTGGGTGAGTATGTTGAGGCACCTTACCCTGACTTACCCCTACCAGATACTACCCATCCTCTCTCTCAATGTAACTCGTCAACCAGAAATGACCCAGTCTTGTGCATTCGGTTTAAGGTTGTGTCTCTGTTACTTTTGTCAGCACCTGTACCCTTACCATGGTCCGCGTTCTTGGTGGCCTGACAGATTTATTTCCCCTATTACAAAATGATACCCTTGCGTAGATTAATTTCTGCATTCCGTGTCGATATACTCAAGACTTAAATAGCATGCAAGAAAATATTAAGGTGTAACATGCAAAGAAAATCACTAAGGAAGAAGTGATATGAGGTTCCCTGTACCAACAAGGATTGGGCTCTGTGTCTCTAGTATTGAGGAGGGGAGGGGGGATATTAACTCATTTATTCTTATTTTTACACCCTCCCTTTGACTCAAAAAAGTTTATATTCAGTTTAGATTAAACTTGGTGGAAGAGTTTAAGGTCGTCCATTTTGGGATTAGGTAAGTATCACAGGGCAAGATTAACTTAAACACTTCACTGGACCAAACTTAGTACGATGAGAAGAAAAGTGGCGTGAGTATAGGATAATGTAACCAGTTCTGTGATGCTAATTGTTTGGTCGAATGAATTTTCAAATTTTGTAGGTTCTGAGGGGTCTTTTCTTTTTTCTGCATGAATATGATGAAATAAATTGATAAATTAATATGTAAATTAATACAACATATGAACAGGAGGATAAATAAATGGATGTGTAGATGAATATTCAGGCAGATGATCAGATAAAAAAGAAAAGATAGTTAAAAAGATAAGTAAATTCGAATATATAAATTTAGATAGATAGTTAGATAGATGGATAGATAAATAGGCAGATAGTTAGATATAGATGTCTATTTCCTACTGCCTTTGACTTTCAGTCTCTTAAACGCACTTTGTCCAGGCATCTCGAAATGAAAGGATCTCGAATTTGCATCGCCTTTTTTTTTTTTTTTTTTTACTCGTGGAGGGAACATTTTTGCTGGCTTCTGGCCTTTAGTTCCTTCTTCCTTGTAAAAAAAAAAAAAATAGAACCCCACCTGCTAAACACATCACTTGTCCTCGCCTGCAGGTCGTCCTCCTCCTGAGGTGACTTGGTGGATGGGTCGACAAATGCTGTCCAACCACAGCGTGGCGGTGGGCGAGGACGGCACCCTACTCGCTTCGCACGAGGACGACGAGGACGCGATGCTCACTGTGGGCGTGGGCGTGGGCGTGCGCTACGTGAGGACCATACTGAGCATCCCCGCCCTCACCAGAGACTACGCAGGTGCTAACATCACCTGTCGTGCCTCCAACAACAATATCACCGAGCCTCTGTCCACGGTCGTCTTCTTGGAGTTGTACAGTGAGTGAACTTAGTGTATGTATGTGTGTGTTTAATGAAGACAGCGTTAATTTAGTGCACCATATTGACAGACTGTGTTTTTGGTTATACAGTATATTTAGCAGACAAATTTGCCTAAAACCCTTTATTACCATAAAGTTATTTGCATTATATTCATGCTATCTGCTTACAATTTTATTCAGCTTACAGTAGACTTAGCAAACTGGACGGGTGACATATAATCTTCATTAACCCCATCAGTACGAGAGGTCTTCCCCAAATTTAAGACAAAACAAAAAAACGTCAAAAATAGCAAGAATTTGATTTAAAATAGTGTCCTAGGAATGAATGTAATTAAATGGTTATGGTGTTTTTGGAGCTGGTGGTAAACTGGGACACTGCCCTGTAGTTTTGATGTGATGGAAGGGATTTGGGGGAGGCTATCTTTTTATCTGGATAGTCTGTTACCTACTATATTCTTACATTTCATTTTGCTTGATTTTTGACAGCACAGTTTGCCTTAATATTTGGTCAGGGGAGGATATGCGGAGTGAGCGATACTTTAGGAGTCTAGCTTGCTTCGGTAAGGCAATGTTTCAGGGTTTGGGGAGGGAAATCAGGGAGATAATTATATATAGTCTGTCTTCATATTAAAGCCATTCCTCCTGTATACAGTCCCCTATTTGTTCTCTCGCTCGCCAGTCGCATCAGATGGCCAGATAACTTCAAAATACTCGCACTTCTCTCTTCCCTTTCCACTACAACAGCCTCCACACTGCAGCAGTCACACAACTGTTCAGTACCCCATAAACTGCTCACTTGTTCATTATCTTTCCAAGTCACTCAGCAACTACGTGGAGTCTGGTATATGATATTTATGTTATTCTGAGAACCCTTTGAAAAATTTCTATAATATTTATTTTTAAGAGACTTTGTCAGCAATTTGATAGATGAACTGTCTTAGTAGAAATAATTGTGTGTGTGTGTGTGTGTATGTGTGCGTATGTGTGTGTGTGTGTGTGTGTGTGTGTATTCCAGATCTTCGTGTGTGCTCGCAGTCTAGTGCATGAGTGACTGTGCCATAAGCTTTAATTTTACCTTCTGCTGACGTTGTAACTTGCTTTGTTCCTAGTTTATAACCATGTACTTTGCCATTTCTCCTGCATGAACATTTTTCTTCCACCCACATACATTTCCTTCTTTCTCCGTACCTGCAGATTATTAATAAACCATTCTTCTCATTCGCTGTGGTAATTGCCATGTTGTTGCCAGCCGGGGCAATTACTTCAGTCGTTCCATAAAGCTATTCTGTCGCTTAAGTACCTGCACAAGCCTCGTCTTCACACTCCATCCCCTCGATTCCTACGTGCCCCACGCACACGCACACTCACGCATACACACGCTAGCATACACACACACACACACACACACATTCCTCCTCCTGTTCCCTCCCAGCGCTCCTCCTCCTCCTCCTCCTCCTCTTCCTCCTCCTCCTCCTCCTCCTCCTCCTCCTCGCACTAACTCTCTCATCATCCATCCCTTCACCTCCTCACGTCCACACGAACCCCAAAAAAACTCCACCCCTATACACAACTCCATACTAACCTCTTCCCTCTCCTGCCCCCCCAGCCCGCTCCACCTCCGTGTCGATCAAGCCCCCACGAGAGCCGCTGGTGGAGGGGCGAAAGACGAGAGTAGAGTGCGTGGCTACGGGGACCTACCCATCAGCCGTCATTACCTGGGAAAAGACACTGGAGGGCAGATCTACAGAACTCAAGGCATCTGTAAGACTCTACGGAAATGTGGGGGGCTTTATGGCGAATTTCACTGGCTTTATAGGGACTTTTGCGGGGTTTATGTGGACTTTCACGCGCTTTATGGTGACTTTCACGGACTTTATGGGGACTTTCACGGGCTTTCTGGAGACTTTTATAGGCTTTTTGGTGACTTTTATGGGCTTTATGAGAACTTTCACGGACTTTTGTGGATTTTTAGGGGTATTTTGTGTGACTTTCAGGGGACTTCTGTGTGGACATCCAGGAGAATATTGAGAGAACAGGTATTATACATCTGTGGGACTTGTATTTAGGGTTTCTACAGAGCTTAGTGGACTTTTAGAGGGTATGGGACTACTAGCGTACTACCATGGGGGAAGTTTTTACCTGGTTGTGTGGACAATGAAAAGTTACCTGGCTCTCTTCTGGGAGCCCTGAAATGATGTGAAAATATTGTTTGTTTTTACTGTGCTATGACGGGTTCCTCTCATCAAGGCATCTTTGTACTTGGCCTCTGCATCTATTTCATTACAGTTTCTACTATGTTGTGGCTCCGTCGCTGTGTCTATGAGCATTTCTGATCCAACTGAGATCTAGGCTGATGCATGTATACGTAACTGTGATGTACAAGATTTTTGGGAATTAGGGAAGGTCCTTAACTGCATCGACAAAGAACAGAGTTATAGCAATTTTTCTTAATTATTTGACAATGTATACGAAAAGAGACAATATGTGACGATGACGTGCATTTCTAATTAGTTTGTTTATGTATACGAAAAGATATGAGTTTAGTAAGGGAGATTATGACGTAAATTATATGAGTACTGAGGCTCGGTGATCTCTATATGATTCTCGAAGGACTCTTACTCATCGACACACCATTCCACGAAGATGACGAAGGGATTGAGGTGGTGAGACAGAAGAGTGAGGTACGAGTGGTGTGGTAAACTGAACGTGATCAGAAAGTGTGAAAGGGAGGTAGTGAGAGTGAGTGAAATGAGAAAGTGAGATAGGAGTTGTGAGTTAGAGTAAATGAACAAGAAGTGAGAGAAACTAAATATGTGATGGTGAATGATGTAGGGTTGGTGTGACAGGTAAGGTGATAGCGAGGGTAATCGATGGGAGAGAGAGAGAGAGAGAGAGAGAGAGAGAGAGAGAGAGAGAGAGAGAAAGGGAGGGATAAGAAATATGAGAGGGAGAGGGAGATAGGGGGAGAGGGAAAGTGAGATAGGGGCAGAGAGGTGTCTTATTGTGGTGCCTGATAATAGGGTGCTGGCTCAATATATGTTCCTGGATGGACGAGCCTGCCTTCGTAACCAGGAGCCCTATTTTTTTTTTCATTTTATCTTTTTTTTTTCATGGGCTGGTTAGTGGGAAGAGAAGAGGTTTGATCAAGAAGATAAACAGGACATAATGCTAGAGTATAGTTATATGGTGTAGGTTACTTGTTGTTGTGCTATCACCCGTGCCCCGTGCCCTACACAGACAACCAACTCCTCACCCTCTCCCTCTACCACTTTCATTTATCCTTTTTCTTTATCTTTATATTTACATTTATTTTCTGTTCTTCAGATATTTCTTCCATGCCGTCATTTTCCTCCATATACTTAAGTAACTATTTTTTTCTTGTTATCTACACTCCCTTTCCACTCAAGGTCTCTTCTAGGCCTTCAGTTCTTCGTTATTTCCGTCCATCTTGCTAATTATTTTTCTGCCTCTATTGTTTATTCATCCGTTTTCACATCCCCCTTTCCAGGCATATATTATTTCCTCATGTATGGTTTTACGAGTACGGTATATTCATTCTCTTTATACGTTGCAGGTTGTATCTGTTTACCTACCTAATGTTTTATCTGGCTGTTTCATCACTTCATTTCACACCCACATGACAAACACAAAACTGCGGATGTGATGTTTGTGCCTCTTGCCATAGGTAACAGTTTCTTTCCTGGATAAATGTGACCTCGGGGTTATCATGCGCCCTCATTTCACTTGATTGTATCTGTTCATCCTCCTCCTCCTCATTATCATCATCACCACCATCCGGGTCTTTTTTCCTCCTCAGGATAAGGTGAAGTAGAGTCTAGAGAGCAAGAAACAAACCTGATGGATGGAGAAACTAACCAAAAATCTGCCTAGTTAAATGGATCACACTCTCGTTAACTCACCATTCAATCCCCCAGAATCCTGACTTAACCCCACAGGCACAGAACTATAAGTCAAAGATTATATAACAAAGGAGTCTTTCTTCAGTCTATATATTTGTACCTCATTTGCCTCAAAGACAGATATTTTCCTACCTTCTTCTTCATTATCTCAGCCAATTATCTAACAATTTGTCTACTTAGCTGCAGAGCCATCGATTCATTCATCTACTTTTTCAACTTAACTACCCACCATCTTCTGCCCCCCCCACCCCACTCATCTATATTTCCCCACTCATTTATAACCCCACTTATCTGCTATATCCTCCCAGTTGTATCTCCGTGCTTTATCCCCCACTTTTTTGCTATATTTCCCAGATATATCCCCTACAATATCCCTCACTCATCTACAATTTCCCCCAAATATATCTCCTTACTGTACTCCCCACTCATCTACCGAATTATCACCCCTCTCATCTGGTATATGCCACAAATATATCATCCTACTATTTCTCACACCATATCCCCTACATATATCTTCTACTATACTCCCCACTCATGAAATTATCACCCCACGCAGCAATTGAATTATCACCCCACTCATCTGGTCCACCGATAATCACCCCACTGTCTCCCCACAGTCGGTGCGTCTTGGTGATATGACGTCTTCGTGGCTGAATCTGGTGCCTGAAGCCGCAGACCACGGAGCCACCCTCACCTGCCGGGCCCACAACCCACGCATACCAGGAAAAGCGACCACCACGTCCACCGTCTTGCAGATTACGTGTAGGTGTAGCCGGAGAGGGGGTACACGTGCACTGGGAGGTTAACGTGGGAGGTGTACGTGCACGGGGAGTTCAGCGGGAGGGTTTATATTCACGTGCAAAGGGAGATTCAAAGGGGGTTCACGTGCACAAGGAGTTTAACAGGGAGGAGGTCACGTGCACAAGGATTTTAAAGGGGATTCCACTGGCACGGAAGTTTCTATTTCAGTCCCGTGCCAGTGTGCTTCTGTGGCTAACTAGTATTCTACCTATCAGTTATTCTACTTATATTTTCTACTTATATTTTGATCTACCCAACTACTACCTACCTATCAAACACCCCATTCATCTACCCTACCCATCTACCAGCCTACCCATCTACCACCCTACCTATCTACCACCCTACCAATCTACCACCCTACCCATTTGCCACCTTACCTATCTACCACCCTACCCATCTACCACTTTGTCCATCTACCACCCTACCCATCTACCACCCTACCCATCTACCACCCTACCCATCTTCCACCCTACCCATCTACCACCCTACCCATCACTAAAGTCGATTTTCTTTTATCTGACGAAGATCCATAATTCACAGCTTCGTTAATGGGTAGGTGTAGTCAGGCTGGAGGATAAATTTAACTAGTAACCAAAGAGACTCATTCGAACGCCATAACTAAAATTTATCGAAGCAGGTCTGGGCCAGACGATGAACACAAACCAAACTAGATTCAGGTCACATAGCGGGCATTTGTGTTTTAATTAAAGGTAACGCGATACCGCCAAATGGAAGCTTTAAATTCATACTCTCTCTCTCTCTCTCTCTCTCTCTCTCTCTCTCTCTCTCTCTCTCTCTCTCTCTCTCTCTATCCATCTATCTATCTGTCTATCTATCTTTCCTCTCAGTCGCCCCCCGTGTGACGTTGAAGAGGGGGTACAGCCAGATCCAGCGGCCTGTGACAGAGGGGGAGGATGTGTTCTTCGAGTGTAAGGTGGCCAGCAACCCGCCCGCTGACACCATCACCTGGTTTAAAGATGTCAGTATTAACCTCTCCTGCACCTGTTTTGTGCACATTTTCACTTTCCCTCAGTATCTTATGCTTTTCTTTCGTATAATAGCAAGATAAATATAATCTACGTGTTTAAATTCAAGTGGGTAAGCCCTCTATCAAACAGACAGCCAGGAAAGCCTACTATGCGTCAAGTGCCATTTAACTCCTATTTTCTATGCCATATAGGGAACTAAAGTTAGTCATGACCAGCGAGCGGGAGTTCTGGTGTCTGGGAACAATCTGGTCCTGCAAATGGTCCGCCGCACCTCAGCCGGCAACTACACCTGCCAGGCCACCAACACACTCGCCACCACCACCAGCAACACACTTACCCTAAACATTAAGTGTGAGTAATGACAAGAGAGTAAGTGTGTGTGCATGTAGATCAGGGTGCACAGTGATATGTATGCGGGGTTTACAATATGCGATATTGTGTGGGTGTGGGGTTTGGGATAATGGGTGCTGTTCGTGTGTGTGTGGATTTTTGGATTTAGGAAGTCGTTCTGCAAAGATATGAGTTTGAATGCATAGAATGTAGTTTATGTAGGTGTGGGGCTTAAGATGTTGGATGTTGCATCTTTTTGCTTCCTCTCGTATCTTGAAAATTACTCACTATTTTTCATTCCTTTCATCTTTTATTATTTCCTTCTTTCCCACTCTTCCTCCATCTGTTGCCTTCTCTTCATGCTTTCAGATCACTTTTTTTCTCATCCTCCTCCCATTGCTGCCCCCTCCTCTCGTCCCTTTAGATTGTCCTTTCCTCTTTCTCCCTTTTCTTCCCCTTCAATTTGTTGTTCTCCATTCTACTACCTTCCTCTCCCCTGTAGTTCTCCCTGTACTTTCTTTTCTCACGTCCCGTCTGCCTTACCTGCTCTGTTAACCCCTTTCTGCATTTTTTTCCCCTCGACCCTTTTCTCTGCTTTGTTTTCTCTACCCCACTCCTCTTTTTCGGACTCTTTTCCATCTAGACTACTCACTCACTCCAGTCCTTTCATCCGCTTATTTATTTCTCTCAGCCTTTTCACCTCACTCCTACTTTCTTTTCTGCTCACTTGCTCCCTCACTTCACTTCGCATTCCCTCTGCCTCGTTTGCTTTACCCCTAGTTGATTTTTTTTTAGAACACTCTTTGTCAACAACGAATAAATCAACGATGAGTGTTTCTAAGCCTTGACTCCCCCCTCAGACCTACCTGTGTGCATTGACGGACCTCAGTCGGTGATCGTGGCTGAGGACGAGGACGTACGCCTTACCTGTCGGGTTGACGCCAAGCCAGAGGAGGACCTGCGCTTCACCTGGTACTTCAACAACACCCTGGACACAGTGGAGGTCGAGCGTCACCGCGTCCAGGTCCGCTCAGGGCTCTCCTTCCTGGACTACACGCCAAGGTAACACCATGTGTCGGCTTTCATTAGATGCAGTCCAGGAGCCGTCTTTTCGTCGGCTAAGAAAATTCCCGGCAACTCTGCCCTGTCGGTTTGTTTTTGCATATGGCCTGGTAATACTCTTCTAATTTATGTAATTCATGTCGATATTAATAAGGAATGAATAACTGAAGTCAAAGGGCAAAGAATATATTTGCGAACTTTTCTCTACAATAGTAGAACGTCTTTTTTTTTTAATTCTAACTTTATTCAGCAGAGAAATCATATGCTATCAAAGTGTTAAGCGAGAATTCAACTCCTTTGATTATAACTGGTTAGTTAGGCAAAATCTCATAGCTTTTGACTTGTTTTCATGATGATATAAAGGGACTAATGATGAAAGTTATGTAATGGTGAAGCTGAGTTAGGCTGGTTTCAGCAGGCGAAATTCGAGTAGCCTAGGGCAGCTTTCGTCAGGTTGATTAGAAACATAGTTGAGTTTGGCTGGTTAAGCTAGGTTAGTTTGTTTTGCTTTAGATAATGTGGGGGTATGTGCAGTTAGCTTTGAGTTGATTAGAACAAGTTGGGCAAGGACAGGCTTGGCTAGTTTTGGCTTGGCTAGTTTTGGCTTGCTCAGGATAGGGTACGATGGATTTGGCAGTGATGGGTAAGGCTAGGAGAGCATAAATCAAGTTGGGTTGGGTTAGGTTAGAACCAGATGTTTAATTTAGGCATAGTTAGGGTAGTATATTGTAAAGTTTGACGAGATACCACGTCGTGTTTGAGTCCATATTGAGTTAGGTTAGGCAAAGTTAGATGAGAATACCAGATTGCGTTATTAATGCTGTTTGTGGTATCAGGAGCCTAATATGGATATGCTGCCCCAGTTTCATGTAATATCACACACACACACACAAACACACACACACACACACACACACACACACACACACACACATCAATAATATCGATTTTTCTAGTTGCCTTGTGTATATTTGTCTTATTCACTGAAGCAAGATTAATGGGTATTTTTCCTCTCTGTATGTGTGTATTTTTATTAATGCTGTTTGTGGTATCAGGAGCCTAATATGGATATACTGCCCCAGTTTCATGTAATATCACACACACACACACACACACACACAAACAAACAAACGAACACACACACACACACACACATCAATAATATCGATTTTTCTAGTTGCCTTGTGTATATTTGCCTTATTCACTGAAGCAAGATTAATGGGTATTTTTTCCTCTCTGTTTGTGTGTATTTTCTGTGTATATGTGTGTATGCGATGTTATGTATCTAATGTATGTGTGTGTATGGTATGTGTGTCTGTACGTGTGTGTGTGTGTGTGTGTTTATGTATGTGTGTGTGCGTTTGTGAGTGTGTATGCAGGTCATCGCGGGACTACGGCAGCCTGGCCTGCTGGGCGACCAACACGGTGGGCACCCAAGCGGATCCCTGCCAGTTCACAGTCCTCGAGGCAGGTCAGATCATGTCATACTCACCTCAGCTCACCTCATCTAACCTCACTTCACTTCATCTCACCTTAGATTACAGTGCCTTGTCGTACCTCACCTTTCCTCACCTCATCTCATCTCACCTCACTTCACTTCACTTCACTTCATCCCACCTTACATTGCAGTACCTTGCCTAACCTCACCTTACTTCACCTCACCTCATCTTATATCACATCATCTCATCTCACCTCATCTCATATCATATCATCTTATCTCACCTCATTTCAATTCAGCTGAAAATAATTTCAGTTCATCTAAGTTCACCTCATCTCACTTTAACCCAACTCAGTTGTTTCACATTACTCACCTCACCTCACTTCACCTCATTTCATTTCACATTAGTTCACTTAGATTAGGGTTGGGCAAGATTTGGTTGGCACAGTCCACGTCACGCCACATTCTTTTCACTTCATTTCACCTATTCTTGGTCTGACCAAGGCTGGACAGGTTTAGGCGAGGCTGCACAAGCTATGACAGTAATCAGCAAAAAATAATTAGATTCTACCCCTTTGGACTTTAGCTTATCATTATAAACCTAGCAGCGATTTGGTAGTTGGATTTTACCTTCATCTTGACCACAAATACATAATTGTAATACCAGTTGTTGGAGTTTAATAACAGTTACACATACTAGGGATTATTAGGAAGTATTGTAAACCTGGAGAACAAATTATAATTATGGTTATCTACCCATTGCCTGACACTGTATGCTATGAAAATTGGCCTGGACAAAGAATTTCTCGGCAGTATCTCTCACTCCTCAGTCACAATCCCATTTCACATGGATCATTTTCATTCTCATGCTTTTCACTTTCACCACACTTCCTCACACTCAGTTTCTCACGCTCACCACACTCCCTCGCACTTTCTCACTCGCACCACACTTCATCATACTGCCTCACTCTCCCCCTCACTTTCACCACACTCCAACACACTGCCTCACTCTCCCTCACACTTTCTCACTCCTTCACACTTTCTCACTCCTTCACATTGCCTCACTTTCCCTTTCACTCCCTCACTCTCACCACACTCTCTCACCTTCTGTCTCATTTTCTGCCACGTCCACGAAGGCTATCAGTGACGAGTTGGTTAAGCGTGAGAAATTCAGGAGTTTGGGACTGGATATCTTATTATTATAGTGCGTCAGATCTTAGTCTGTACATGGCTCTCTCTTTTTCATACATTTTTTCGCATTGTTTATTTATTTCCCTATTTATTTTATTTTTCTTTGTCACTGGGATGTTAGTTTCTTATATTTATTCTCTCTGACCAATTTGTTCGTTATTTCAGCACTGGAATGGTTTTGCTTTCTCACTACTTTTTGCTTATTCTCTCTCTCTCTCTCTCTCTCTCTCTCTCTCTCTCTCTCTCTCTCTCTCTCTCTCTCTCTCTCTCTCTCTCTCTCTCTCTCTCTCTCTCTCTCTCTCTCTCTCTCTCTCTCTCTCTTTCCTCCCCTTACCCCAATCTATTTTCGGTTCGTTGTGTATAATTCCCCTCTTCTGTTTCCCATGGCGCCTCACACCTTAGTCTCTCTCTCCCCCTCATCCCACTCTCACGTTTTTCCCTTCCATCATTTCACTGCTCATTTTCCCCCGTCCTTGCTCCTCACTCCCTCATTACCCCATATACTTCACTTATCCACACTCTCTCCTTTCAACCCTCTCATCTTCCTCTCAAGTTCTTCCTTCCCTCTCTCTCTCTCTCTCTCTCTCTCTCTCTCTCTCGTTTTTCTTCAGTCCTCCTCACCCGTTTCTATTATTCCTCCGGAGAGTCATAATTAGCCTACTTCTAGAATATAATGAGATACCATACTCCCCCTATTGATAATGTTAAATAGAATACTTTCCACCCATCCTATAGTGTGAAGTCTCCATATCAGTGCTATTATATTTCCTCATAGGGATCACTTCTTCCTTGATTTCAGGCGAAAGGATTGTTAAGCTGGAGTTTCCTGCTTTGTTGTCCTTTTTCCTTTCCTTGCAGCATAACAACCAGTCCTTTCCTATCCTGCACCAAAGGAATTCGTATTGACAGTCAGTCTGTAATAATGTTCCCTCACTGGTACTGCTGTTTTCCTTCGCTTCAACCCACTCTCTATCCTTACTCTCCTATCTTGCCACTGTCTCTCTCTCACCTTGCCCAGCATATTCAACTGTCATTCACTTACACCAATCCTTTTCTCCTGTCTTCCTCCCTTCATCTCCCCATCCCCACCTCTCCTCCAAATTCTCAAAAATCACCTAATTTTCCCACCTCCACTTCCCCTTCACATCTCTTCATCCACGCTTAACGTCTCCACCCTCGCATCACACACCCTCACCCTCACTTCCTTTTTTCCTCTTCCTCACTTAACCTCCTAAAATTCTCACACTCACTTCCCCTCCCCACCACCCCTCCCTCACTTTCTCTCCTCACCTCTCAACCGTTACCTCCTTTCCTAACTTCCCCATCTTCACTCTATCTCCTCAACCCAATTTCACATCCCACCTCACCCCATGGACTACTTCTTCCTTTAACCCCCACCTTCACTCCCCTGAATCATCCCACCTCACCCCACGGGTTACTTTATCCCGAGCCCCCATCTTAACTTCCCTGCATCTTCCCACCTCACCCCACGAGCTTTTCATCCCCTACCCCCATCTTCCCTTCCCAACCTCATTCCATCCTCGCCCACAGGTCCTCCAGAGCGTGTTGAAGACTGCCAGCTCCTGAACCTCACAGGGGGCACGTTAGAAGTCCGCTGCTCGCCCGGGTTCGACGGAGGGCTGCCGCAGTGGTTCGTGGGCAGGGTGTACGAGACCCCCTCCCACAGCCTCCTCACCACGCTGCAGGAGGCCAGCCCAAAGTTCACGGTAACGGGACTGACTGGAGGGCAGGACTATTTCATCACCATCACCGCCGTCAATAGCAAAGGGTCCAGCCAACCACAGGAGATTGATGCAGTAAGATTGAAGGTGAGGGAGGGATGAAACGGTGCAGCGCTCTCTCTCTCTCTCTCTCTCTCTCTCTCTCTCTCTCTCTCTCTCTCTCGC
>JAGKTI010000351.1:0-57375 GCA_018397915.1 Birgus latro
TAGACAATACATAATAAATTAGGTAGTTCCAGATGAATATAAATATCACTCAGGCTTCTCCCTTCCTTTCTTTTATACATTTATATTATGCCAGTAGCTCATACAGCATATTTCACGGGAAAAAAAAGCAGGGGAAATTAGCGAACGAGTTCAGGTTGGATGTTGCCAAGTGATAATTAGCCAATTCCAGGTGTATGGCACTATCAATTACTTTATTTTTTATATGTATATAAATTATTTTGTATAAGAATAGGGCATAGGGCTCATTTCAATGGATGAAAACAGTGGAAAAATCCAGGGAAGATTTACTTAGTGCAGAGTGGCTGAGCAGACGACAAGAGAGGGTAATGAAGGGGAGGTAGGGAGGGGACTCTAGAATGGGGGAAAATTGTCAACAATAGATGGGAGTACTGATGACATTAGCAGCTCTGACTCTTGTTGGACACTGGCAGTACTGATAGATGATACAAGTCACCACCTGAAAGCCTGGCCGAATTAAAAATAACAGAGTCACTCAAGTGATGCCCTGCGATACGATCCATTTCACCCGATCGTCACGAAAGTGATGACCCGCAGTTTAGGGGTTAAAAAGAACTACACTGCAACAAAATTTTATCTGTAGTACATTAATGTTTATTTCACTAAACTGGGGTACTTACAACTTATTTATCCTTGGCAAAAACTGGGTGTTCCTCTGAGTCACAGTGGACAGTGGGGTGGTTACGTATACTCTCCATGAAAATTAAAAATCACGACTTAAAAAAATTTCTAAATATTATTAATACATAGTCGTAGATATATTATCAGAAACCTACGGAAGTGTTCCCTTTACGGATTTACAAGATGCTTCTTATTCTGAAATGTCAGGGAGTGTTATAAATTTGACTAACAATCGTTTTTAATTAATTACCACCTTGTCCCTTGTCAACAGTCGTATGTCCTTGAAATCCTCATTTCAGTCATATGCGTCAGTGTCAAAGTCTTTCTCTGCTCCCTGACATTATTAATTACAAGTGGAAATTGTAACAAGAGGAGTCGTAACATCTTGACTGCTCCAGCACTACTCATATACTTTATTTTAATAAAAGCACCATTTACAGTTAAATGCTTTTATTTTCTCCATAAATACTGTCCTATAATTATCCAGTTTCTCAGTCATAGCAGCCCTTGTAACATTTAATTTATTCTAACTGATGACAGACGACAGAGAATTGATGGGGAGTTCATATATCTTAACCTTGTGAAGTATTCAACGCATGATAGTTATTTGCCTTACAATCCTTGTAAATTCAAAGGCATAAATCTGTTACCTTAAGTAACCTGACTTTTTTACTCAGAAGAGAGAAGTCTTAGTAGAAGTCAGCTTTATATTATATGACTAACGTGATATAACCAGTTTAACAACAGTGTGTGTGTGTGTGTGTGTGTGTGTGTGTGTGTGTGTGTGTGTGTGTCTGTGTGTATTCATGCAATTTTAGAATGACAGCATTTAAATATTAATATGTGCCTTGGTACTGATATGATACACTGATACATTATAAAATACAGATAACTAAAGATATATTAAACAGACATAATTTCAGTAACTTTAGCAGTTATGTTACAACCTGGAAGAGAAACGCTTTTGGGTAGCAAGTTGATATAGTTTAAATCCATGTCAAAGATGACGTGAGTGGCGGCGCGCACGACGGTCTCCATGCTGTTTTCTAATACGACGAAATTCTTATAGGCGACCCGCTTTGTCCCCATCAGTTTCCCCAGTTCATGAAGTGGACCTTATGTGGCAGTTTAAAGAGAATAGGGCTATCAAAACTTGTCTACTTTACGGTATAAGTTTATGGGATTTGGAAACACGAGTTTTTAGTAATTCGAAAAGAAAAAAGGTCTTGATCTTAAGAAAATTTTGGTTATTTTTCAGACATATAAAAATAAGTGATGAATGAATGAATGAATGAAGATGCGACATGGCGGCGCAACAGCAGAGGTCATATGCCGCCGAATACAAACAATAAAAGAAAATCAATATATATAATAATAAGAATAAAAAGCAAAGAGAAAATCGATGCTTAAAACAAACCGGTTATATATAAGAGACATAATAAACTACAAAGAAAAACGATGCTTAAAACAAACCAACAGTATAAAAGCGACCAAGACTAAAAAACTAAAAATATAATGGAAAGATAAGGGTTAAAACTAGTACATTATCATTAAAACACAAGCTAAAATATGGTAAAGCTCTATAGCTTGCGGAGAAGGCCAGAACGCAACACAAAGGAGAAAGTACTTCCCCCCATAACACAAGCCTCTTCCCCAAGCACTGAGGAGAGAAGGTACGAACCGTTGATGGCTCGGCATCTAGAAAGGTACCGCTGACGAAGGTCCCCAAGACTGGGGCACTCGACAAGGAGATGCCGCACAGTCAAAGGAACCAGACAATCATCACAATAGGGAGGGGGCGCCCTCTCCATCAAAAAACCATGAGTCAGCCAAGTGTGGCCAATCCGAAGGCGAGTCAAAGCTGTTTCCCACTGTCGGGACAGTCCCACATATCCCACATCACCCAGGTTCCTACGAATGCTGCGGAGTTTGTTTGCCTCTGCTGCATCCCACCTCCTCTGCCAGCAGGAACGGACAGCTCCCACAGTGGCCGCACACAAATTCTCGGATGGGACACGGCAACTTGGAGAGGAAGGACGAGAGGCAGCAGCTCTAGCTAGAGAGTCAGCTCTCTCATTGCCCACGACCCCTACATGTGCAGGGACCCAACACAGTTGTACAGAGTATCCTCGCCTGAATAATAAGAGCCATTCCAAGACAGCTAAAACTAGGGGATGTGACGGGAAGCCATGAGACAAGGCTTGTAAGGCACTGGCTGAGTCACTAAAAATGGTAAAAGAAGCTGGAGGAAAGCTAAAAATCATTTCAACCGCAACTAATATGGCAGTAAGTTCAGCAGTAAAAACAGATGTAGAAGGAGGGAGACTCCCACCACGGTTAAAATCACGAAAAATTACACCAAAGCCTGTCCCTGCTCGGGATTTAGAGCCATCCGTATATACAGGGACTGAGTCACTATGAATAGAGGCATGTTCCAAAAAATAAGTCAGAGCTGCCTGTGAGGAAATAGATGCCTTCCTCTCGAGGAAGTAATCACATGGTTGCACTTCTGGGAGAAGCCAGGGAGCCACTCGGGGGATACGCATAGGGCAAACAGGGGAGGACTGGACACCTAACTTCCCCATGGCAACCCTCGCTCTGTACCCAAACGGGTGTGGATAGCGAGGATGGGTGTTATAAAAGGGGAAAAGAGCGACCTCAGAGGCAGCCTGACAACTCAATGAGCTCGGAAGACGGTGAAGGCGGTGCCAACACTGCACCACCAGGGACTGTCGGCGGAGATCCAGTGGTGGTTCGTTTGCATCAACCAATAGACTTTCTATAGGCGAAGACCGGAAAGCCCCAGTTGACAGACGAATCCCAGCATGATGAACAGAATGTAGTGGTCTCAACCGGGCCTCAGTAGCAGAAGAATATACCACACACCCATAGTCCAATTTGCTCCTCACTAAGGCGTGGTAAAGTCGGAGCAGACTGGTCCTGTCCGCGCCCTAAGACAAGTGAGATAGGGTTCTTAGAAGGGACAAGGCACGGAAGCATGATAGTCGTAATGAACGGATATGAGGTACCCACGTCAGTCTTCTGTCGAAAATGAGCACAAGAAACTTTGTCTCATCCACACATCGCACCCTCTGGCTATATAACCGGAGGTCTGGGTCAGGGTGAACACCTCTCAAACGGCAGAAATGTAAGGCCACCGTCTTTGTTGGGGAGAAACGGAAGCCGTGCATGGTGGCCCACCGAGATACCCTATCTATAGCGAGCTGCATGCGATGTTCAGCCACAGACATTCGGGAAGCTGCATACCATAAAGCCAGATCATCAACATACAGTGAGGCAGACACTCCTTCTGGGATAGAGGGCACAATACCGTCCAATGCTACGGCAAAAAGGGTCACACTGAGGACACTTCCTTGAGGCACACCTTCCTCCTGATGGTATGAAGGAGACAGGGTGTCACCAACCCTAACCCTGAATGTACGGTGATGCAGAAAATTTAATATAAATAGGGGAAGCCGGCCTCGTAAACCATAAGAATGGAGTTGTTGGAGTATACCAAACCGCCATGTAGTGTCGTATGCTTTCTCAAGATCAAAGAAAACGCACACCAGATGTTGCCGTCTAGCAAAGGCATCACATGCTGCAGTCTCAAGGCGAACAAGTGCATCAGTTGTTGAGCGACATTTTCGAAACCCAAACTGACATTGAGAGAGACATTCATTCCTTTCTAGGAAATACATTAGGCGTGTGTTGACCATTTTCTCAAATAGTTTGCACAAGCAGGATGTTAAGGCGATTGGTCGATACTCCAAGGGACTGTTGCCTGTCTTCCCTGGCTTCTGAAACGGTAGAACAATAGCCTCACGTCAAGAGGTGGGAAGAGAAGATTCCCTCCAGATTTTATTAAAAAGGCTGAGGAGAAAGGACAAAGCATCCTTATCCAGGTGTCGGAGCATCGCGTTAGGAATATCATCCGGCCCTGGGGAGGTGTCATGACGGAGGGAAAGGGCAGATTGGAGTTCGCAAACAGAGAATGGGAGGTTGTAGGACTCCACACTCCCTGAACGGAAGTCCAACACCCTTGCCACTTTTATCTCCCGTTGTCTGGCAAAAATTGGTGAGGTAGTATCTCTTTGACTGACTGCCGCAAATGCAGATGCAAAAATATCGGCCACAGCTGCAGGATCACCAACAGGCTCACCATTAGACATCAGCACAGGGGACCTGCCTTGATCGAACTTACCCGAAATCTTTCGCACCCTCTTCCACACCTGAGATATTGGTGTCTTTGAGTTAACAGATGACACATATGCCATCCATGAATCCCGCTTAGCTTGTTTCAGTACTCGACGAGCTTCTTGTGGTTAGATCGTACACGCTGGTGGAATCAGGGCTATACGAAAAATTGATGAAGTCCTCAGAACCCAGCTTGTGCAAGAACCCACCCAGGCTCAGGGCTTGGAAACGGTTTAAGGGAACGAAAACGAAAACCAGAACGAGCTAAATTATACTAGGAACATAAACGGAAACGAAAACGTTATCATATTTACTGTTCCGGAACAAAAACGCTATTTTAAAATCCCTGAAATCGGTTAATAACGTTAATTTTTCGTTCCATATCATATTTGGTCAATATTCAATTTCACTTCCAGTAGCCAAATGATTTAAGTAAATACATCTTTTATCTTCAAGCATTCTTCAATTCAAGGCAGGATTTATCATTTTTTTAAATCTCTCTCTCTCTCTTTACGGCAACTGAAACACATATACAGTATATATACTGTGCACCATGTTTCCTGTAAATTAGGCATAAATTTACTACCTTCTGCAGAAATTAAGTCTACTATATTTGTTTACTTGGCAGTTGACGATGTGGTTTTGTTTCCAGTAGTATCATATGCACCACTTTTCATTTAATTTGTAAAGAGCATTTTTTTACCTTTAATATTTATGATTTTTTTGTCTTCGTGATATGCATCACGTTCCCTTATTTTATGAATATATTTTTTTGCCATATATAATAATATAATGATTCATGTCTTTACGGCAACTGAGATTGCAATTTGCATACTCCTAAGCTACACTTCCTGTATTGTATATGTAAATGTGTTGCCTTATTTTATAATGTAGTCGTATGTAGTTCTTATGGCATCTAAGGGTTTGATTTTGTTGGATACTGTCACCATGAAAAGTATGGCTTTATTACCATCTATAAGAATGTAGTCATGTATCGGGCTAATAGCATATTCAATACATGGTTTGAGAGTAACGTTCTAACCGGTTTTCATTTCTTTCTAACCGATTCAGGAACGCTATGTTTCGAGGAGGAACGAAAAACGAACCGTTATTACGCTGTTTCTGCTAGGAACGAACCGTTTGAATAATAATTTCGTTTTTAAGCCCTGCCCAGGATCATCACCGTCACTACCATTCTCTCACTCACCAGTCTTTGGGTAAGCCATGATAGTAACTTCCTTGATACTGATAATAGGATAGATTTACCTCATTGTGCCTTTTATCCCCCTCAGTCTGCTTTTGTATTTTATCATTACACCCGGACGATTTTATTCGGTTCACGAGAGATTTTTAATTTCATCTGGGAGGCTGAACATTGCTTCCATTAATACTTTTACGACGAGAGTGAGTAATGTAAAAAAAAAAAATAAATAAATAAGAAAATACTTCACTGGAGTAAAGTGGAAAAAAAACTTAGGAGTAGGTAATCGAGTAATGGGCATCTTTTAATATCTCGTAGGTCAATATGTACTGTGTCACACTTAATTATGCAGGTAGGTATTTAGCATGAAAATAAAAGACCACATTAAAACCTGCCTTTTATGATAACGAATCTAGCTACGTACTTTGGACACTCCCTCCACAACCCCATCTTCCCATGGTATATTGTGGGATCATAGTGAACTTTTTTTTTTTTAAGTAACAGAACAGAGGAAGGAAAAATAAATGATTAAAACATAAAAAAAAAATCCATACTCCAGATTACTGGTGTCCTCCATTGATGAAAATATCTGTAACAGTTGGACTTGAACAGTTGTAGGTTGAAGTTTGGTGGGAAACAACTCTGGGGAAGTGAGTTCCAGAGGGATGCAGTTTGGGGAATAAAAGAATTCTTATAGGCGGAAGTTCTGCTCTATGGCTGTGTGACATTCCAGTCATGAGCGCTGCCAGATGCCCGTGTAGCACGAAGGAAGGCATGGAGAGGTGGCACAATGGACGCAACTTCGTCTGAGCATTTGCCATATAAATATCTGTAAAATAATGCAAGGGAGGCAACATTCCTTCTTACTCGTAGGGGAGGTAAATTATTTGTAATAGCAGGGTTATTAATAATTCCAACAGCTTTGTTCTGAATTTTGTCTGGTTGTTTTAATGCAACCTCTCAACATCCATTCCACAAGGGTGAGCAATATTCAAGCTGAGAGCGCACATGGCTCTTGTAAAGTATAGGTAATTGCTCGTCAGTGAAGAAGTTAGGGACTCTGTATAATAATTCAAGTTTCTTTGAGGTGATGTTAGCAAGTGATCAGACATGAGAGGTCCAAATGAGGGCATTTTGAAGTGAGACGGCGAGAATTTCAATACTTTTGGAGACGGGAATATTAGTAGCATTGAAGGTAATATATGAATCTGGCAATATTTGTCTATTAGTAAATTGAATATATTTGTTATTACTAGCATTAAATGAGACGAGGTTGTTTTGTACCCGTTCAGTGACCACAGATAAGTCTTAACTTCATATCTGGCATATTGATGTAGCCTATGTTGAAGTGTTAGGGCAGTTGTCGGTGGCTGATGGAGAGGCACACGTGTTATGGACAAAGATTATGAATTTCCACATCGTCCTCCGAGAAATAGTCTATACTGACATTAGCTGAGTGTAAGGCTAGATGAAACGTTAAGGTTATACAGTACAAGAATTATTTAATAGGGCTTCTATAGACATATATGTGTGACGTCGTAAGAACTGACGTCATGAGAAAGGGGTATAATTTGTTTAGTGCAGTGATGTGAAAGTAATAATGCCTTACTTTCCGCGTTATCCATTTTCAGGGCATGTTTGCGGTGCTTGGGTATGGGTTCACAGTGGCTTTAGCGGTGCTGGTGATAGAGCTGGTGTGTGGTGGAGCCACTTGGGGCCAAAAGGGTCAGGTGGCCACTTAAGACACACACCACTATCACCATCACTGACCACACACATCACCGTTGCTGTCAACGCTCTTCACATGAATTACTTAATTCATTTTAAGTTGGATATGGAAAGCAGTACCTACAAACCAAACAAATGAATGCATAAATAAAATAGAATTATATTTAAAATTATACAAATGGCAAGGTATAAGAGTTGCTTCCGGTATCACTCAGAGCAGTGTATCCTCATGGGTATCACTGCTACGGTTTGTGTAAGAGCATATATTAATAAATTTTAGAAGTTAATTTGACTTTTCTCATAATCCACTGCCTATGGAACAAACTTAGTGACCTAAGTATGCACGTGCAGCAACATTATATTGTGCGTGACAGTGTATTTTACAATTGAGGGTAGGGCTATGTACTCACACTTGTCTGTCTGTGTCTCTCTTTCCAGGGAATTATATAACATTAATGGGAGGACCATTGTGAAAATATGTGGACATGTCCCTAGTAACTCATATGATCTATTTGTTTTAGTTGATCTGTCTAGTTGATCTCTTGGAGTAGGTAAATTGTCATGGGATAGCGAGATGGGAGGGGGATGTGTTCGCTGACTGATGTGGTAAGAGGGGAGGGCGGGGGGTTACTTGTGGTGCAGTGAGAGGGGAGGGGAAGGTGTTCACTGTTTATATAAGGGTCGCAGGAGGCTGGTCAGCACTCAGAAGTCAGCTGTTGTTCCACGCTGTTGGAGATCATATTCCAGCCTCACCTTCCCCAACACTTTGATCGTGAGGCATGGAGCATTGTGTTGCTTAATCATACGGTACCGTGTTAGTCATAAGGTGCAGTGTTGTTGTTAGTGATATGCTACCGTGTTAATGTTAGTGATATAGAACCGTGTTGTTGTCGGTGATATAGCACCGTGTTGCTCTAAATGATATTGCACTGTGTTCCTGTAGGTGATATAGTACCATGTTGCTGTAGGTGATATAGTGCTGTGTTGCTGTAAGTGATATTGTACCGTGGTGCTGTTTATGACAACTTACAGTGCTGTTATTAGTCATATGGTACGTGTTGTTATTAATCATGATGTAACACGATCCTGTTAGTCATGCTGTACCCCCGTTGACCGAGCAAGGTATCGTTGTCGGGAAGATGTTTATTTATTGATAATCCTTTACCACATTATACTGACAGCTGTAGTTCAAGATAGATTCCACCTTTTTAATATTCTCTGATAATGTTTCAGACACCGAACATGAAAGCATAGCCGTCGTCACAACCAACTCCTCTGACTGAACTAAACATCTTTGCGCAAAGGTAATTAGTATCTTTTAACTTATGACAGCAGATATAGATGAAGAAACTTCCCATGTCTTTGGTGTTTACAGATCACTAAATTTCAGACAGCATGAAAACACACCGAAAATCTCTCGGTCAACAGGAAATTAACAAAAAAAAATACCGGCTAACGACAACGGTGTCCTTTGTTTTAATACTAGTTTATGGCATTTTTCTGTTGCTTTCAGACTTGTTTTAAGAGTTCTAAGACTCATTTTTGTTTTCACACTCTTCATTTCGGGGGAGGACTGCTTTGCACTTACTTTTCTTGTTTAAAATTGTTTATTTTTCAATTACTTGTTTGTTTTATAAGGCCTTGTTTGTTTTCTAAGTAGTTTATACTGTTTCTTATACATATTTTCCTTGCTTTGGCAGTTGGTTAGGACGGTTCATTTCTCCAAAGTGTAAGTGATGTTTGTGGCACCCATGGACTTTTTTCCTTCATAACCCGTAACAAAGAACATGAAAGTGTGTGATAAAGTAGCCCGGACGGGCCAGCTTACCTGTTTCTAAGCAACAATCTGTCTCTTGCTTAGATATTTGTTAATGTTGCTTAGAAGTTTGTTTCTGTTGCTCTGGGTTTAATTCTTGCTTAGATTTTTTTCCTGTTGCTCGGAGGTTTGTTTCTGTTACGTAGTGATTTATTTCTGTTGCTTAGGGATTTGTTTCTATTACTATGAGGTTTGCTACTGTTGCTTCTTGACCATTTCGATCCACTATTGTTGTTTATAACCTATTGCTGTTTTTTTTTTTTTTTTTGCTCATTCTTCATTAACCTGTTACAGTTTCCCCACATCTTTCATGGGGAGGAAAGACACTAGGTTGTTTCGTGGGTCTTTTTCGGAATATGAAGCTTAGAACCAGTGAAGATCTAAGCACAGTCCATCCTATGCAGGGTTCAAGTTACTCTGTATGTGGAAGACTTTTTTTTTTTTTTAATGGAAAGGCCTCATTGCAGCAAATATATTATGGATTCGCAAAACTGCAGAGCAGTGCCTATACCCAAAATTTACTACCAATACCCAAACGTGCCTCCCAGTATCCAAAGATAATTCAGGATTTTTATATATTTTTCCCTACATTCTGTAGGTATTTAATCCAGATGAGGTTTCTCGAACTGAATGCGTTTTATAAGCAGCCTTCATCAGAGAGTTTACCAATATACTGAATAAAAAAAAATCAAGTAGTAACAGGAGTGCAGTGAAAGCAAGTCCCTATTGCGAAGGGCTCAAACAAAAGTAACTACAAACTGTTCGTCGTACACTTGATGCAAAGTAACCAGGAGGACAAAGTTATATTTTTTATTTGATTCCTAAATATCTCTTAGACAGAACATGGAAACGCACCTGCCCTCACGCCCAACATCCCTGACAGAACGCAACAACTTCATCTGGTTGTGGGTGCGGGGCCTGTCAGCTCGTACCATAGCTTGGGTAACCGGGTCCAGCGTCACCACTGTCTGCAGGTGGCTCAGGCGGTGGAAGCAGGAGGGACACGTTGAGAACAGGCGTAGCACTGGCCGACCTAGTAAAGGAAAACAGTGCAAAGCAATTTACAGCCGTATTAATGCGTTCCATTCCACAGCATTGCACCCTGATAAGTTCTACTTATCTGAAATGAATCTCAGATCAATACAAACAGATCTCCATTATCACTATTGGTATACTATTTTCTCAGATCTGTACAGGTACTGAGTTTCACGTAAATGTGAAGCTGATGTACTCATAATCAACTACATTCAAAGTAACTTTGCAAACTCCTTCAGTTCTGAAATATTCTTTGCTAAACTAAACAGATGCTACCCAGGCAGGCTTTTTATATATGACTGCCGAGTGAACTCCTATAATATGTCATGTCATGAAGCTCACCAGACAGTCTGACGTATATGTGTTGGTAACAGTGCCAACGCATCACGTGACAGTTTCGTTATCGTTCGTCGTGAAAAATTAGCAAGAGCCAAGGAAAAGATCAAGTTCCCTTTCATGTAAATTCAGCTGTGTCTCAATTATCAACGGGAAGAAGCATAGAACCGTGATATCTATGCTAAATATTGTTTTTGTTAACCATAGCTGGGCAGAGCAAACAGCTGACTTGAGTGAGGTCAGAGATGGGAGATCTCAATTTTTGTGCTCTTAGTTACTTGAGCTCTCATTTAAGTGAGTATTTACATCCCTAAGGCACCATTACGCTGAGATTTTCAAGATACCGCATATTTAATAAGCACATGGCATAATACTTTTAACTGGCATTTAAATCTTATTTTATGCTGAAAAGCTGTTGTTCATCTCTTTCAGAACGATAATGTTTGTTGTCCTAAGTTAGGAAAGTTAAGTACAATCTGTATTTCATGTGTCATTCCAAAGGTTCTTGTAATAGTTTTTTTTTCCTCCTTGGAAAATTGTTACTACAGGCTTCAGACTTGCCCGTGCTTCTTCGTAAGGCAATAAATTAATTATTTTTTGTACTTGACTAGAATTCTAAACCAGCCTCTCTCACCTGCTTCTTATTTAAAAGGTTTCTCAGACTAAAATGATTTTGGATGTAAACGAAATTAACGGAATAAATACGTATTTCTAAACAGTGTAGGCATTTTTGTTGCATAATGGTATAGGAGTAACATGCATTGCATTGGTATATATATTAATGTATAATGAAAATCATAATAAAAATGCAACATTAAATATGTCCATTTTCCTTCGAATATCATATCATGAAGCTCACCAGACAGTCTGACGTATGTGTTGGTAACAGTGCTAGGAAGATGAGGGAAGTCCGACTTTCGTATGACAACTGTGTGGTTTTAGATACACATGTATCTGGGGAAAAAAAAAAAACTATCCTCATCCAGAAAATGTACACCAACGCGGAAAATGTATGGATGAACTTGCATAAGCCACAGATTGATTTTGCTTTCTGTTTTGTTTGTCAGGGGTTGACTTCATAAACTTATGATCAACTCCCTCTCCTACTGGGATTTGCTTTAGCAGCATGTATTAAAATTTTCCTCCCACCTCCTGTTCTTACTGAAAAACAAATCTTTAAGTCATGAGAGAAATTTTATGGTCTTTTTTTTTTTTTAATAAAGATCGGATAAAGAAAGCAGAGTGCTGAACCATGTCTGTTATTCGTAATGCAAAATATATACCTTGAGGTACGAGTTGGAGCAGATTTACAGTTTCTTAATGGCCTAGGGAGTGTTATGGTGGAGGGTTGTTTAAGAAAGATATGGTGGTGGTGGAGGCGTGCCATAGTGGTCTAACATATTTCGTCAGTGGTGGAGGCATTACGTTGTGTTCGTGAAGTGTGCTGGTGGCGGAGGTGTGCCGTGGTGGTCGTGAAGCGTGGAGGTATCGGAGGTGTGCGGTGGTGGTCGTGAAGTGTGGAGGTATCGGAGGTGTGCGGTGGTGGTCGTGACGTGTTTCGGTGGTGGTGGGGGTGACATGATGT
The DNA here is from genome assembly GCA_018397915.1 of Birgus latro. Taxonomy (NCBI): domain Eukaryota; kingdom Metazoa; phylum Arthropoda; class Malacostraca; order Decapoda; family Coenobitidae; genus Birgus; species Birgus latro. The sequence goes on from JAGKTI010000351.1 coordinate 12,559, forward strand.
CAACTACAGCGGGGATACTGTGGCTCGGCCTGGGGGTCACCTGCCTCCTCGTCCATGCACGACTACATTACATCACAGGCACGTAGACTGCAGTAAAAGGTCAGCGCTGGGGGGGGGGCTTGTTTCATTTTGATCTAGGCTATTATATGTGCATCACCAAATATCACAAAGTTATTTCGTTGTATTTAATTCATTTGTCTGTTTTTTACGATAAAAAAAAATGAGGTACACAGAATTCCGATTAATGATGGTTTACCGGATGTTTCAAGCCACTGCAGCCCTAGGGAGTTATGATCTTTTGAAGGTTTGCTTATCCATAACTACACAGCTACTCGTGGTTAGAATTTTTAATTTTACTGAGCTATAATATAAAACCAACATAAACTATACAACCTAACCTCGCCAATTACCAATCACTAATTGATTAACATGATTCTCTCCGTGCTTTTCGCTTTGTTACTTTTAGTATAGTAGGTTGGCTATCTGTACTTTTAAGTAGAAGAGAGAAGACATTGGCAGATGAAGGGTTGATTTTGGTGCATATTGCCAAAGAAATACTCTAGCACTTGTACTAAAACAGGTTTGTGCAAGTGTGCTTTCATCCACCCTCGTTTTTGTCAGACCCAACCCTAGCATCAATGGACAGCCGCCTAGCACTGCATGACATGTTGGCCATAGAGCGGTGTTCTCACTCTTCTGTCGTACTGCTGACAGATGGCTCCTCATGGGCGATGTTCATAACGCAAGTAAGTATGTACAACAGTAATGTAAAGTCTGCTTGGAGCTTCAACAGAAGAACCTGAGAAGGTCAAAAGCTAAACATTAGGTTAGTACTTACTTTACTGTACGATACATGTTTTCACATTTTCGGCTTTAACCCTTTGTGCTATGAATGAACTAGATAAGCCAAAAGTAGACAAAAAGTTAATCAAAATTGTGATACTTGCAATTAATATGTTTAACTTGTTTTAGTTGTGCTTATTGTTGCTTCAATCGTGAAATATAGGAAAGGTTTATCATTATGTGTTCTCTTTCAGGACCTAGCACACTTACATGCTCCTTGGGGAGTCGGAGTGTTAGAGGTAAAGACTAGTGAACAAAACACCAGCATGACATACGAACAGCTCTCACAGAGTATAGCCACAGCTCGACAGGTATGTGGGCACTGAATGTAAATGAATTAGGGTGAAGAAACTGGACCCTGGAGACAATAATTCATAGTTCTTTGAAAATGTTCACGCATAAAAACACACGACTGATTAGTATTATTCCCGAAGACGTCTTTCTGTTCCATTTTGCCTGCTGTAGCCGGCATCAAACTCAGAAAGACGTCATCAGGCTGAAGGAACCAAACTAAAAACAGTTTCGTTCATTAAGCATTCCTACGAGTTAGCGTTGTGCAATCGGAAGTATACTTGGCCCAAAACCGAGGGATCCCTCTCTCAGTTCCTGGACCACCGACGAGAACTTAAGGCGAGGACACACCGGTGACTTAAGCAAAAGCCAGAATTGTACAGAATATTCGATGGGTGTATATCGTGATCAGGGGGAGTATTAGGGTCATTTCTCATTCAGACTGTTATTCATGTTGCCACCATTAGTTTCGTGATAATATTCTTGTTGGCATTAGGTTCCTGATATTTATGTTGGCACGTTTAGTTTTGTGATATTCGTGTTGGCACCGTTAGGTTCGTGATATTTTTTGTCAGCATCATTAGCTTTCTGAAATAATTTATGGTTGCACTATTAGTTTCGTAATATTATTCATGTTGGCAAAATTAGCTTGGTGATGCGTTGTGGTGTGTGACGATTGTAGTGGTGAGCGATGACCCAGGCTTCATCGCCGCCTTCGCTGAGTCCTCCTTCAAGAGCCGCCTCCTGCTGGTCCAGAAAACAAAGCTGCTCGTATTCACTCGCATCCCTCTCCTCCAACTCCAGACCCTTTCCCACCTTCACAGGACTCTCTCACGTACCACTTCTCTCGTTGCTGTTGTGGACGATACCTTGCCAGTCTTCAGGTAACGAGTATTATCCGTATACACTTGCCAACATAAATACTGATCCATTTTAAGTATCGAGACTGTAAACAATGAATTTTGAAACCTAGTGAAATGTTCGGAGTCGTTCAGGCTTTTCACATTATTATTTAACATCTTCATAAATAACTGACCTTGTGATCCAATTTTTGGGAACCGTACAAGAACACAAAATAAATAGTCGATAATTCTCAGTTTTACTTAATGGACGGATTGCTTTTTCATCAACAGGACCAAAGTGTTCTCATGGCTGCCGTTCACCGACCCAGAATCCAAACCATTACAAGTGGCATCATGGACTATCGATCAACGACTGACTTTCACCCATCCACCAGATCTTTTCCCCCAGAAGTTCTTACGGTAAATTTTGTGTCTCGTCAATGATCGTTTAAGATATTGTTAAACAAAGAGAAACTGAGCTGCATACATAAGAGATCTTGCAAGGTAACTTGTACTATTAATATTGCATTCCCGCAAAATACAGACTCGTACACTATATAAGAGATGGAGCAAGATCTCTTGATTACTTCAGGGGAAAAGACGAGAAATACATAAATAAATATTGTGAATGGATGAAATTACCAGAATAGGACTAATTTAACCTGAATTCGTGTATCTGGACCTAAATGACAACGAACCAACATGAGCGACCTAAATGGTCTGGATGAACTAAAGTCTGCTTGAATATACAGTAACTACTTTTTTTTTTCTTTTACCGTAACTATGATCAGTTTATCGTCCTTTTACAGCTTATTTCACGTAGGTCAGTGGCAGAAAAAGACAGTACTACAGCTCTACATCCATCACATAACATCTCTTCATGACTAGCATCATATCCGAGTGTTGGTCTATTGTTTTAACTCAGGGTTCAAGATGGGCAGTTGAGAGTTTTATGACAAGTTAGAGTTTAAAAAAGTATAGACAATAACTTATCTATCTATCTAACTATAGGCCGTCGCCCTAATCCCGCAAAGGGTGGCCGCAGACAAAACGCCTCCAAGTCGCTTTGTCACTCACCATTTGACTGCCCTCCCCCCAACTCGCTCCCTCTTCCCTCATATACCTCTCAACTCCATCCCTCCACCTCATCCTCGGTCTCCTCCTCCCTCTCCCACCCTCCCTCCACTTCACCTACATACACCCACTTAGTCAGTCTTTCATTCTTACAAAATTGTATCTCAACAGCTTTCTCGAATCTAAATTAACTTAATTGAGACTGAATCTTAATACTTCTGAACGATCTGAATGGCCTTAGGTTATGCCAACATTACGCAACAACATGGTCAATCACTGCGGTTGTTTTCTTTAACTGAAGAAAGTTAGCACTTCTGATACTGAAAAACAAAATCTTATCAAGTCCAGGTTCTGTTTTGTGTGTAATCCATAAACATATACTCATGCTGTCAGAATGAAAAATGCTTTGCCAGAGAGTATATATTAATACAAGTTATATTATTAGTCAACACTATGCCGAACACCATCTCGGCGCAGGTTCCCGCACCGACCACACGTGCTAGTGACAGCGGAGGCATTAGTGGCACAGGCGGCATTTACAGTAGATGACCCCACGGCACCAGAGGGCAAACGACTCACCTTCGGGGGGGCAGCGGGTAATGTTATGGAAATGCTGTCCACGATCATGAACTTCACGTAAGCTCTTAATGCACATCTGTTTTAATACACTCTATGTTTTACTGGAAATATTTGGGATTGATAAATAAACGTTGGTTGATTGCACAACTTGCCCGAGGTTAGCAGCTATGGAAAAGGTTACAATATCATCAACGGTGCCTAAATCACGTCCCTCGTGACAGATACACATACGTGAGATCCCCTGACCGGGCTTGGGGCTTACTGCAAAGCGATGGGACTTGGACAGGCATGATGGGACTCATTACACGCGAGGTCAGTTCTATAGATCGTTTACCACAGCTTGGCTTAGATTTTCGTCCTTTTGCAGATCATACGACGAAGCTCGATGGCATAGGACAGTGTTACCCCCTCCCTCCTTTTCATTAGACACCTCTATCACTAGCGTCCTTTTCTGGTGCTAATCTCTTATTGCAGGAAAGATCTCAATATGGAATGGCAATTTTGGGCCAAGTTAGAACTAGAGTATATATAGCATCTGTGAACCAAATACTCTTTGGCTTGGGCCACATAGTAGCGTCTTTCTCACCTGTAAATTCTGAACATTTCTTTTTAACATATTTTTTGCTACGCCTTTTTTCTACTTCTTGTCATTAAAACGAGTTTCTATTGACATGCAATTAATGTTATCATTTTTTTAACAAGCATGCGTGTCTTAGGTAGATTCAAAAGTTTAATTATCCTCCTACTGCTTTCAACATTGTTCAGTAGTTGTATTTTTCCTTACATAAAATTCGATCTTCTTATTTCTCATATACATCATCTGTACAGACATTGCTTTTGTCAGTATCCCTTTCAAATATGTAGCTCGCTAACAATTTCTCTTGGAATAATACGTCGTGATCAATACTGTAAATATATTGAGTTGCGATAATGACTTGTGAGCCTTCTCACGAATTCCTCATCATAGTATAACGTGGTAAAGGCCAAACTTTTATGGAATATATCTCGACATATATTATTCTGCTGTTCTTCTGTATCTTTTACAAAAACACATTTCAGGAAGTGGAGCTTACTCCGGGACCAGTTTTCATGGAGATAACCAGAAGCCAGTGGGTAGACTACTCTCCATTTGTGTTTATGGGAAGTTATCTAATTCTCGCTGCCCGTGGTCGACCTGAGGTGGACCCGTGGGGTTTTCTGCTGCCTCTTAGACCAAGTGTTTGGGTGGCTGTGCTAACAGCACTGTTGGCAGTATGTACTGTGATGCTGCTTCTGTCTTTCTGCCTTCCCACACATATGCAAGAACCACGCATGAAAGATACCAACACCTTCAACTGCGTGCGAGTCCTTTTGCAAGAAGGTAACTAGTGTTTGCCATGTTGTAGTTAACACTGAGTAATTTTAGATTAACTTTGGAGGGACTCAGAGATTATATTAAGTCGGAACGGCTGAGAAAATGGAGGTTTCACCCATGCTTCTTAGCACCCGAGGTAGTCAGTTTCTCTCTATGAGAATACCAAAACAGCCAATTTTTTCGCCCTTATGGTTTCATGAGACTCAACCATTGTCTTGTGTTAGATGATGCTTAATTTCATCTCACAGGTGGCAGCTTACTGTAACCACTACTTTTATTTTACCAAAGCTGCCAAAAACAGGCCATCAAATGTTTTGGTGATCCATATCTGTTCCTTAACTAAATTTTGTTTTCCAGATATAAAGAGAACAGAAAGTCGATGGTGGTGGGAGCGTGTGATGCTGGGGGTGTGGATGCTGATGATGGTGGTGCTGACACAGAGCTACGTCGGCAACCTCATGTCCCTCCTGGCAGTCAGATACATAAACCAACCCTATCAGAGACTTGAGGACGTGCTTGACGACCCTGATGTTGAGATAATTGTTGTTCCAAACACTTTCATCATTAAATATATTGAAGTGAGTGGTTGTTTCTTCGGGATGGTAGAAAATTAAAAGCATCTAAATGGCTGTCTATAATGCGATACTTTAATTCATATACTGTTAGTTAATTGTGGCGTCAAAAAATAATAATCGTACCATTTTTGCCTGAAATAATGGTTAAACTCTTCAAGAAGTTAATTAACCGGCTGCCCCAAGGTTACGGCAATTTCCGTCTATTAAAACCATATTTTTTTTTTGACATGTACAATTTCTCAAATGCTATAAAGCAGCAAATGAATTTATGAGTATGATCAATGATTTGGATAGGTAATTAAGTTCATGATGGTACTTTCAGTCATTAACTCATGAATCATCGGTTATTTTCATGTTTGATATATAACCATAATTTTCTGCCAGACATTTACACATACCTATTTTTTCGATTTACTAAAATCTCGTGTTTTCAAATCCCATAAACTTATACCGTAAAGTAGATAAGTTTTGATAGCCTTATTCTTTTCAGAGTGCAACGTCAGGTCCACTTCATGAACTGGGGAAACTGATGGGAACAAAACGGGTCGCCTATAGGAAGTTCGTCGAATTAGAAAACAGCATGGAGACCGTCGTGCGCGCTGCCACTCACGTCATCTTTGACATGGATTTAAACTATATCAACATGCTGCCCAAAAGCTTTTCTCTCACAGGTTGTAACATGATTGCTAAAGTTGCGGAAATTATGTATGTTTAATATATTTTTAGTTAATTGTATTTTATTATGTATCAGTGAATCACAGCAGTTCCAAGCCAACAAACGTATTAATATTTATTGTTGTCATTCCAAAATAGCTTCAACACACACACACACACACACAAGCTGCTTTTGAACTTGTCATGCTACATTAGTCATGAAATATAAGTTGGCTTTTACTATGACTTTTCTTTACTGAGTTATTTAGCCAGGGAATTTAAGGTAGTAGTGTTATTCTTTTGAACTTACATGGATCATTAAGGAAGATATTACGGATTGAACACTTCGCGAGAAGAAGTTTTCAGAAATCCCTTTCCAAACCCAGTCGTCTGTCATCAGTTAGAATACATAAATGTTATCAGGGCTACTACGCCTGACAAACTGGTTAATTAAAGGACCATATACAAAAGAACATTAAAGCTTTTACCTCTAATTGGTGCTTTTATTAAAATAAACTATATGAGTAATGCTGGAGCAGTCACGATGTTACGACTCCTCTTGTTGTAATTTCCACTTGTGATTAAAAATGCCAGGGAGCAAAGAAAGACATTGACACTGACGGATATAATAGAAATGAGGATTTCATGCACATACGAATGTTGAGAAATGGCAATTTGGAAATTACTTAAAAACAATTGTTAGGCAACTGTAAAGCACTGCCTGGCATTTCAGATATAAGAAGCATCTTGTAAGTCCGTAAAAAGAACACTTCAGCAGCTTTCTGATAATATATCGACGTTTTTGTATTGATAATATCTAGTAATTCATTTTCGCAGGTCGTTGTGATTTTTACCTTTCACGGAACGTCTACGCAACCACCCCTCTGGGCATGGTGACTCAAAAGAACAGCCTCTTTTTACCAAGGATGAGTAAGTTGTAAGTGCCCCAGCTTAGTAAAAGAACCATTAATGTACTACAGATAAAATTTTGTTGCAGTATAATTCTTTTTAGAATTAAAAATAAAAACGTAACAAATATCTATATAATGGACCTTTTCACATGAAGTCTTTGAGAGATATGATAAATTTACATATATACATACATACACACCCTGATGTCTTGGACGAACAGACTAGAGCTCGGTATGTCACCTTTCCTTTTTCTTAGCGAGTTATTCTTCACATACAGACATATATGTGTCTCTTCTTGTGGTTAGATCGTACACGTTGGTCGAATCGGGGCTGTACGAGAAATGGATGAAGTCCTCAGAACCCAACTCCAGCATGTGCAAGAACCCACCCAGGATCCTGACCGTCACCACCATTCTCTCACTCTCCAGTCTTTGGGTAAGCCATGATAGTAACTTCCTTGATACTGAAAGTAGGATTACTTCACTGAGCCTTTTATCCCCCTCAGTCTGTTCTTTCATTTTATCATTACACCTGGACGGTTTTATTCGGTACAGGAAAGATTTTTTTTTTTTTCTGGGAGGCTGAATATAGCTTTCATTAATCCTTTTACAACGAGAATGAGTTAAGTAAAAAAATAAATAAGTAACAAAATACTTCACTGGAGTTAAGTTGTGAAAAACTTAGGAGTAGGTAATCGAGTATTGAGCATCTTTTAATATGTCGTAGGTCAATATGTACTCTGTCAAATTTAATTATGCAAGTAGGTATTTTGCATAAAAATAAAAGACCACATTAAATCCTGCCTTTTATAATAACGAATCAAGCTACGTACTTTGGACACTCCCCCACCACCCCATCTTCCCATGGTGTATTGTGGGATCATAGTGAACCTTTTTTTAAANCAACATTCCTTCTTACTCGTAGGGGAGGTAAATTATCAACATTCCTTCTTACTCGTAGGGGAGGTAAATTATCAACATTCCTTCTTACTCGTAGGGGAGGTAAATTATCAACATTCCTTCTTACTCGTAGGGGAGGTAAATTATCAACATTCCTTCTTACTCGTAGGGGAGGTAAATTATCAACATTCCTTCTTACTCGTAGGGGAGGTAAATTATCAACATTCCTTCTTACTCGTAGGGGAGGTAAATTATCAACATTCCTTCTTACTCGTAGGGGAGGTAAATTATTTGTAATAGCAAGGTTATTAATAATTCCAACAGCTTTGCTCTGAATTTTGTCTAGATGTTTTAATGGAACCTTTCCACTTCCATTCCACAAGGGTGAGCAATATTCAAGCTGAGAGCACACATGGCTCTTGTTAATTATAGCTAACTGCTCGTCAGTGAAGAAGTTACGGACTCCAAGTTTCTTTGAGGCGGTTTTAGCAAGTGATCAGATATGAGAGGTCCAACTGAGGGCATTGTTAAGTGAGACGCCGAGAATTTCAAATCTTTTGGAGACGGGAATATTATTAGCACTGAAGGTAATATATGAATCTGGCAATATCTGTCTATTAGTAAAATGTTAATATTTGGTTAAATGAGACAAGGTTGTTTTGTCCCTATTCACTGGTCACAGATAAGTCTTGACTTCATATCTGGCACATTGATGTAGCCTATGTTGAAGTGTTAGGGCAGTTGTCGGTGGGTGATGGAGAGGCACACGTGTTATGGACAAAGATTATTAATTTCCACATCGTTCTTCGAGAACTAGCCTATACTGACATTATCTGAGTATAAGGCTAGATGAAACGTTAAGGTTATACAGTACAAGAATGATTTAATAGGGTTTCTATAGACATATATGTGTGACGTCGTAAGAATTGACTACACATGAGAAAGGGGTATAATTTGTTTAGTGCAGTGATGTGTGAGATATAATGCCTTACATCTCTAATTATCCATTTTCAGGGCATGTTTGCGGTGCTTGGGTATGGGTTCACAATGACTGTAGCGGTGCTGGTGATGGAGCTGATGTGCGGTGCAGCCACTTGGGGCCAAAAGGGTCAGGTGGCCACCTAAGACACACAACTATCAACATTACTGACCATACACATCACCGTTGCTGACAACGCTCTTCACATGAATTACTTATTTCATTTTAAGTTGGATATGGAAAGCAGTACATATCAACCAAGTAAATGAATGCATAAATAATTTAGAATTATATTTAAAATTATACAAATAGCAAGGTATAAGAGTTGCTTCTAGTATCACTCACAGCAAAGTATTCTCATGGGTATCACTGCTACGGTTTGTGTAAGAGCATATATTGATAAATTTTAGAAGTTAATTGGACTTTTCTCATAATCCACTGCCTATGGAACAAACTTTGTGACCTAAGTATGCACGTGCAGCAACTTTATATTGCGCGTGACCGTGTATTATACCATTGAGGGTAGGGCTATGTACTCACACTTGACTGTCTGTGTCTGTGTTTCCAGGGAATTATATGGGAGGATCATTATGAAAACATGTGGACATGTCCCTAGTAATCCAGATGATCTATTTGTTTTAGTTGATCTGTCTAGTTGATCTCTTAGGGTAGGTAAATTGTCATGGGATAGCGAGATGGGAGGTGGATGTGTTCGCTGACTGATGTGGTGAGAGGGGAGGGGGATGTGTTCGCTGACTGATGTGGTGAGAGGGGCGGGGGGCTACTTTGTGGTGCAATGAGAGGGGAGGGGAAGATACTCACTGGCTGGTGGAGTGTGAGGGAGGGAAAGGTATTCACTGTTTATATAAAGGCCAGTTAGCACTCAGAACTCAGCTGTTGCTCCTGGCTGTTGGAGATCACATTCCAGCCTCACATTCCACAACACTTTGATCGTGAGTCATGGGGCATTGTGTTGCTTAGTCATATCGCGCACATTCTCTCACAGGCAGCCGTGATGTCTAGCGCTCTTCCCCACTGCTCGTGGTAGTGAAATGTGCGTTGCTTTTCTCGCAAACTTTTACATAATTCCCCATGCCTTCTTTCTCCGTCTCGGCCTACGACCCGTCGAGGGGTGCGTCTACAGGCAGGGAGCAGTCGCCACGAGCCGATACCATCACAGGGATTGTGAAGTGGTACAACGTGAAGGCGGGGTACGGATTTATTCGGCGCCAGGACACAGGCGCCGACGTATTCGTACACCGCCTTGGGATCGTTGCACCCACTTCACAATGCCTTCAGCGTTCGTTACGGGAGGGCGAGACGGTAGTATTTCGTCTCCACCATACATCGAAGGGTCCTGAGACTAAAGACGTCACCGGACCGGGGGTGCAGCTGTGCAGGGCTCTGCCTATGGACAGCGGCGTCCCACGACCCAGCGGCGCCGGCCCAAGGATCGTTGATGTACAGGGAAGATCGACACTATCGTCGCCACGTGCATCGCCACGGCGAGAGTGCTCTGTGGCGATGACAAGGCTGCGCTGCTGACTCTCCTCCCCCAGATTTTTTAGGAGAATGGGCTGCCGAACCTTGCCATCCCTCAGAGCTTTGCCCGTGGTGCACAGGCACCCCCCCGTCAGGAGCGTCGCGCCCTATCGCTGCAGCCTCCCCACCCCGCACAACACAGCAAAAAAGGCTGCAGCTAGACGTTCCAGTACACAGGACGACTGGCTCCTCTACCACAACCTCAGTAGCTCTCTCTTCTCCACCCTCTGCTGCCGACCAGCCAGCCGTACAAACCACCCCAGCGGCTTGTACTTCTCCACCAACACCCAGGAGAACGCAGAGGAAGCACAAAGCCTCCAACCAAGACTCCTCCCAGATCAATATCACAAGCTCAACACAAGCACTAGAAAAGCCCACCGTTACCGGTAAGCTGACGACATCAACGAATATGTGATGACTAACATGGACGAATTAGTTAAAACCACACTGAAGAATTTTCGACTAAGTAAAAACCTGGAACTTTTCAATAATCTCTCTAAGCAGTTCCCACTGGACCAGCGTTAACCTGCCGAGTCCCGACCGGATTTTTACCCAGCCTACCCCCAGATCCCGACCGATTTTAGACTTTTTGTTATTTGGCTGAAACCTTCGCTTTTGGTGAGAAACATCGAAAATTCATAGTGAAATCGCGATCCTGAGGGAAAAATTTTTTGATACAGGTGTCACTCAACCTTACGTTTTCCTTCTTTTTCAGGGTACCTGGCTAAGAAAACGAACTATGGAAGGGTTGACTAATTCAAGCCACTTTAAATTACGTATTTATTTCATTTATTTGGTACGAATTTATGTGTAGTAAAAGTCTATAATGGTTTTCACACAATAATATAGGCGTTTATAAGCATTGTTCACTTACCCAAAACCCCAGTATATGGCACCTTCCTTTACGACATTACCACCTCATCACTTCTGTTTGTTTCTACCTCTAGCTTCTTTGTTGCTTTGTCCTCCACCTCAGGAATCACTTTCACCGTGAATTTCGTTATTGGAGAAACCGTGGGGCAACATACCTTTACTGGCTAGGTTGCTGCTAACAGGTGAATTGCCCAGTGATGGGGGGAGGGGGGGAAGGGGGGTTAGGAGGGGCCAGGCAGTATCCCCGCTTGACAGCAGGTAGAGGAAGGTCTCCCACATATGCCTACCAAAAAATGGGACTCGGCGGGTTAAGAGGGTGAGAGAGGGTACAGAGGAAGTGATTGGTGTTGAGCAGTGTGGCTTTAGACGAGGGATGGGATGCGTGGATCAGGTGTTTGCTGTGAGACAGCTGTGTGAAAAGTATTTAGTGTAAGGTAAGGATGTGTTTTGGGCATTCGTGGATTTAGAGAAAGCGTATGATAGAATTGATAGGGAGGCTTTGTGGACTGTTTTAAGATTGTATGGACTTGATGGTAGGTTACTAAAAGGAGTGAAAAGTTTTTATCTAAATAATAGAGCATGTGTAACAATGGGAAATACGGTGAGTGATTGGTTCCTCGTAAGAGTGGTGCTGCGCCAGCGATGGGTGATGTCGCTTTGGTTGTTTAATATTTACATGGATGGTGTTGTAAGGAAGGTGAATGGAAGAGTGTTAGGTGGAGGTCTGAATCTGGTGAATGTTGATGGTAGAGAGTGGAATCTGAAGCAGCTGCTGTTTGCAGATAATACTGCACTGGTGATTCATAGGAGAGATTGAGATGGTTGGTAGAGGAGTTTGGAAGGGTGTGTGATAGGAGGAAATTGAAAGTTAATGAGAATAAGAGTAAAGTGATGAAGTGTACGAGGTTGGTAGATACTTGGAGGATGAATATAGTTTTGAATAGCGAGTTGCTTGAGGAAGTTGAGTGTTTTAAGTATTTAGGGTCACATGTTGCTGTGGTTGGAAGAATAGATGCAGAAGTGAAATTTAGAATGAATGAAGTAGGAAAGGTTCTGGGAGGAATGGAAAATGTGTTTAGATGTCGTTCGCTTAGAATGGATGTAAAGAGAAGGCTGTATGAGGGTATTGTGGTACCAACTGCTTTATATGGGGCTGAAACATGGAATATGGGTGTAGCAGAGAGGAAAAGTTTTAATGTAATGGAGATGAGGTATCTGAGGAGTATGTGTGAAGTGTCGTGTATTGATTGAGCGAGAAATGATGAAATGCGTAGGAGAACTGGAGTTGTTCGGGAGATGGCTGATTGAGTTGATCAGAAGGTGTTGCGATGGTTTGGGTATATGGTGAGAATGGATAATGAGCAATTGGCGAAAAAGTTAAGTAGATCTGATGTGAGAGGTGTAAGTCTGAGAGGAAAACCACGAATAGGATGGATGGACAGTGTGAAGAAAACATTGGATGCGAGAAGGATGTCTGTGGAGCGAGGAAGAGTGGTTGTGCATGATAGAAATGAATGGAAAGAAATTGTGAATGAATAAATGATGACCCAGCCCTGAGGGGATATTCTCCTGCATTTTTTTCTGATCAGTTCATTAGGTCAGGTGCGGGTAAGGGGATGAGTCCATTATGATGTGGCAGGGGTAAACCAGCTCTGCTGTCTGGCCCTGCTACGGATGTCGCTGATTGCACTGTGACGTTGACCCTCGTGCGGTGTGGTGTGGTGAGGATCTGTCCCTTCTCCCCTTTGAGGCTAAGTTATTAATGAATGTGTTTGAGTGGATGAGTAAACTGGGAGTGAGTCAACCTGTCTCATCTACCTCCCTTTCCTTGAGGGAAGCAGCCTAGGTATGTAGATAGATAGATAGAAGGCCTTTTTTTTTTTTCATAATCCACTGAGAGTAAAGTTAGTGACCTAAGTATACACGTGCAACAACATTATATTCTGTGTGACAGTATCTTCAACCATCGAGGGTAGGGCTATGTAGTCACACTTGTCTGTCTGTGTCTGTCTCTCCAGGAAATTATATAACACTAATTGGAAGATCATCATGAAAATATGTGGACATGTCCCCAGTAACTCAGCTGATCTATTTGTTTTAGTTGAATGTCTAGTTGATCTGAAGTAGGTAAATTGTCACTGGATATTGAGAGGGCACGGGTATGCGTTCACTGAATGATGTGGTGAGAGGGTAGGGGGGGGTTTTACTGGGTGGTGCAGTACGAGAGGAGGGTAAGGAACTCACTAGCTTGTGTAGTGAAAGGGGAGGAAAAGGTGTTCATTGTTTATATAAGGGCCCCAGGAGGTAGGTTAGCACTCAGAGCTTAGTTGTTGCTCCAGGCTGTTGGAGATCACATTGCAGCCTCATCTTTATCGTTAGTCATGTGGCATTGTATGTTGCTGTTAATCATATGGTACCGTGTTAGTCAAATGGTGCAGTGTAGTTGTTAGTGATATGGTTCCGTGTTAATGTTAGTGAAATAGCACCGTTTTGCTGACGGTGATATAATACTGTACCGTGTTGCTGTAAGTGATATTGTACCGTGTTGTTGTTATGGATAATCCCGTGTTGTTATTAGTCATGAGGTAACGCGTTCCTGTTTGTCATGTACCCCCATTGACAGAGCAAAGTGTCTTTATCGGGGAGACGTTTATTAATTCTTTACCAACTTATACCGACAGCTATAGATGAAGATTGTTTCGCCCTTTTTGATATTCCTTTATGCATAAGTTTCTGGCACGAACATGAAAGCACAGCGATCGTCACAACCAACCCCTCTGTCCGAACGAAACACCGTTGCTCGAAGGTAATTAGTATCTTTTATTAACTTTCGACGCTTGGGGGGTTTACAGATCACTAAATTTCAGACAGCATGAAAACACACAAAATATCTCTCGGTCAACAGGAAATTTGGGGAAAAAAAAATGCTGGCTAGTGACAACGGTATGTTATGTTTTAAGACTAATTTATGGCAATTTTCTCTTGCATTCAGACATATTTTACTTCTTTTAGGACTCATTTTTGTTTCCACACGCTTCATTTGGGGGAGGACATTTTTTTTCACTTATTTTTCTTCTTCAAAAGTTTTGTTGTTGAATAACCTTTTTATTTAATAAGGACTTGTTTGCTTTTTATTAGTTTTTATTGTTCCTTAGATATATTTCCTTGCTCAGGCAGTTGGTGAGGACAGTTCATTTCTCCAAAGAGTAAGTGATGTTTGTGGTACCCATGGATCCTTTTTCCTTCATAACCCGTAACACAGAGCCTGAGAGTGTGTGATAATGGAGCCCGGTCGTACCATCTAACCTGTCTCTAAGTACCATCTTGTCTCTTGCTTAGATATTTGTTTCTGTTGCTTAGATGTTTGTTTCTGTTGCTCTGGGTTTATTTCGGTTAATTAATTTTTTTTTTTTGTTCCTTAGAGGTTTGCTTCTGTTACTTAGAGGTATATTTCTGTTGCTCAGGGATTTGATTCTGTTGCTTTGAGGTTTGCTTTTTTTTCTTAGAGGTTTCTCTTGCTTTGATGTTTGTTGCTTTTTTTTTTTTTTTTTTGGGGAATGTTTAGAGAATTTTTTTTTTTTTTTTTTTTTGCTTAAAGACTTGTATAAGGACTTGTTGCTGTTGTCCCTTGACGAGTTTCGATCTACTCATTTTGTTTATAACCTATATTATGCTTTTTCTTCATTAACCTGTTACAGTTTCCCACATCTTTTTTGAGGTGGAGAGATTACTAGGTTGCTTCGAGGTCTTTTTTTCGGGATATGAAGCAGAGAACCAGTGATGTTCTAGGCACAGTCTATCCTAGGCAGGCTTGAGGCTACGATCTATACGGCCCTTTTTTTTTTTTTTATCGATGGACCTCATCACAGCAAATATATTATATATTCTAAGAAAACTGCCGAACAGTACCTATGAATGAAAGATATTACTCGCCTCTTGCCATCCACAGCCCAAAACTTACTATTATCCAAACTTGCCCCCCAGTATCCAAAGATGGTTCAGGATTTTTGTATACTGTCCCTACATTCAGAAGGTATTTAACTCAGCGGAGGTTTATCGAACTGATTAAGTTTTATAAATTGCCTTCATCAAACAGTTTACTTCTAATCTCGTACTTAATAAAATATCCAGTAGCAGAAGGACAGTGAAAGTAAAGTCCTGTTTGCGAAGGATTTAAACAAAAGTAACTACAAATCGTACGTCCTACACTTCATGCAAAGTAACCAGGAGGACAAAGTTCTATTTTATATTTAAATGTAGAATATCTATCTTAAACAGAACATGGAAAAACGGCGGCCCTCAGACCAAGCCTCCCTGACAGAACGCAACAACTTCATCTGGCTGTGGGTGGGGGGCATGTCAGCTCCTGTCATAGCTTGGATAACCGGGTCCAGCGCCACCACTGTCTGCAGGTGGCTCATGCGGTGGAAGCAGGAGGGAAACGTTGAAAACAGACATTGCACTGGCCGACCTAGTAAAGGCAAACATTGCAAAGCAATTTACAGCCTTATTAAAGCGTTCCATCCAATACCATTGCACCATGATGAGATATATTTATCTGAAATGAATCTCAAAGCAATACAAACAGATTTCCATTATCACTGTGAATATACTAAATATCCTGATCTGTACAGGTATTACTGAGTTTCACTTGAACATCGGTTGAAGTACTCATAGTCAACTTCATACAAAGTAACTTTGCAAACTCCTTCAGTTATGAAACATTCTCTGCCAGTCCAAACAGATGCTAACAAGAAAGGCTTTTTATATATGACTGCAGACTTAAGCAAAAAAGAGGATTGTACAGAATATTCGATGGGTTTAAATCGTAGTCATTGGAGTATTAGGGTCATTTCGTTCAGACGATTTATTATATTGGCACCATTAGTTTCGTGATAATATTCTTGTTGGCATTAAGTTCCTGATATTCATTTTGGCGCAATTAGTTTTGTGATATTATTCTTGTTGGCGCCGTTAGGTTGGTCATATTTTTTATGTAAGCACCATTACCTTCGTGAAATATCTTATGTTGGCACTATTAGTTTCGAGATATTATTCATGTTGGCACCATTAGCTTGGTGATGCGTTGTGGTGTGTGACGATGGTGGTGGTGAGCGATGACCCAGCCTTCCTCGCCGCCTTCGCTGAGTCCTCCTTCAAGAGCCACCTCCTGCTGGTCCAGAAAACAAAGCTGCTCTTATTCACTCGCATCCTTCTCCTCCAACTCCAGACCCTTCCCCACCTTCACAGGACTCTCTCACAAACCACTTTTCTCATTGCTGTTGTGGTCGATTCCTTGCCAGTCTTCAGGGAACAAGTATTATCATTATACAGTTGCCAATATAAATACAGATCCCTTGTAAGTATTCGAGGCTATAAACAATGAATTTTGCAACCCAGTGAAATGGTCAGAGTCTTTCAAGTTTCTCACATTATTGCTTAAAATCAACATAAATAACTGACCCTGTGATCCTATTGGTTGCAACCGTACAATGACATAAAATAAATAGCCGATAATTCTGAGTTTTACTTAATGGACGGATTGCTTTTTCGTCAATAGGACCAAAGTGTTCTCATGGCTGCCGTTCACCGACCCAGAATCTCGGCCATTACAAGTGTCATCGTGGACTATCGATCAATGTCTAATTTTCATGCACCCACCAGATCTTTTTCCCAGGAAGTTCTTAAGGTAACTGTTGTGTGTCGACAACGCTCCTGTAAGTTATTACTAAACACAAAGACACTGAGCAGCATACATGAGAGTTCTTGCATGGTAACTTGTATTATTATTACTGCATTCCCGCAAGTTACCGAGTCGTACACTACATAAGAGATGGTGCAAGATCTCATGATTCCTAGATGGGTAGAAACGAGAAATATATAAATATTTTGAATGGGTGAAATTACCAGAATGGGTCTAATTTATCCTGAATTCATATATTTAGACCTAAATGACACTGAACCAACGTGAGCGACTTAAATGGTGTGGATGGACTGAAGCGTGCTTGAAAATACGGTAACTAACTGTTAGCAGTTATTCGTCCTTGTGCAGCTTATTTCATATAGCTCAGTAGCAGAAAAAGACAATGCTACAGCTCTACATCCATCCCATAACACCTTCTCATTGTTCATCTCTTGTTATAACACAGCATTCAAGATGGGCAGATGAAAGTTTTAGGACAAGTTAGAGTAAAACAAGTATAGATAGTAACATACCTAATTGTATCTAAACAGCTTTCTTGCCTCTAAATTAACTTAACTGAGTCTGAATCTTAATCATTCTGAACGATCTGAATGACCTTAGGTTATGCCAGCATTACGCAACAACATGGTTAATCACTGCGGTTGTTTTCCTTAAGTGAAGGAAGTTAGCACAATTAATACTGGAAAACTGAAGCTTATAATGTCCAGGTTCTGTTTTGTGCGTAATTCATAAACATAAATTCATACTGTCAGAATGAAAAATGCATTGCAAGAGAGTATATATTCATCCAAGTGACATTACTAGCCAACACTACTGTACATCATCTTGCCACAGGTTCCCGCACCGGCCACACGTGCTAGTGACAGCGGAGATGGTGGCACAGGTGGCATTTACAGTAGATGACCCCACGGTACCAGAGGCCAAACGACTCACCTTCGGGGGGGCAGCAGGAAACATTACGGAGATGCTGTCCACGATCATG
The DNA here is from genome assembly GCA_018397915.1 of Birgus latro. Lineage (NCBI taxonomy): Eukaryota > Metazoa > Arthropoda > Malacostraca > Decapoda > Coenobitidae > Birgus > Birgus latro. Next base: position 30,662 of record JAGKTI010000351.1, read on the forward strand.
ACCTTCACGTGAGCTATTGATGTACATTTGCTTTAATACACTCAGTGTTTGACTGCAGATATTTGGGTTTGATAAATAAACGGTAGTTGATTGCACAACTTGACCCAAGTTAGCAAAAATAAACTATGAATGTGAACGTACCCTCTTGACTTGTTTTTTGCTATGGAAAATGTTACATTATCATCAAAGGTGCTTAAATCACGTCCCTCTAACAGATACACGTACAGTACGTGAGATCCCCTGTCAGGACTTGTGGCTTACTACAAAGCGATAGGACGTGGAAAGGCATGATGGGACTCATTACACGTGAGGTCAGTTGTATAGTTCGTTTTCCTCAAATTGGCTCAGATTTACGTCCTTTTGCAGATTATACGACAGAGCTCGATGGCAGAAAAATACAGTGTTACCGCCCTCCCTCCTTTTCATGACTGCTCCATCACTAGCGTCATTTTCTAACGCTAATCTCTTATTGCAGCAAACTTCTCAACATGGAATGGCAATTTTAGGCGTTAGAACAAGAGTATACATAGCATCTCTTTGGCTTGGGGCACGTAGTACCGACTCTTTCTCAGTTATATATTTTGAGCATTTCTTTTTTAACATTATTTATTGCTAAACCAGTTTTTTTAGTTGTCATTAAAACCAGTTTCTATTGACCTGCTGTATATGTGATTTCATTATTATTTTTACAAGCAGGCGTATCCTAGGTAGATTCCATAGTTCAATTATCCTCCTACAGCTTTTAGCATTGTGCAGTAGTTGTATTTTCCCTTACATAGATGTCGATCCTCATGTCTCGCATATACTGTATATTATCTTAACGTACATTATTAATCTGTTTCCGTTTGAGATATTTAGCTAGGGAACGACTTCTCTTGAAATAACAAGTCGTGATCAGTACAGAAAATATATTGAGTTAAGAAAACTACTTGTGAACCTTCTCACGAATTACTCATCATAGTATATTGTGGTAATGGTTAATCGTTTATGAAATATATCCCGACATATATTGTTCTACTGTTCTTGATAATATTTTCCAGAAACATTTTTCAGGAAGTGAAGTTTACTCCAGGACCATTTTCATGGATATAAACAGAAGCCAGTGGATGGACTTCTCTCCATTTGTGTTTATGGGAAGTTATCTAATTCTCGCTGCCCGTGGTCGACCTGAGGTGGACCAGTGGGGCTTCCTGCTGCCTCTTAGACCAAAGGTTTGGGTGGTTGTGCTGACAGTACTGCTGGCAGTATGCGCTGTGATGCTGCTTCTGTCTTTCTGCATTCCCACTCATATGCAAGAATCATGCATAAAAGATACCTACACCTTCAACTGTGTGCGAGTTCTTTTGCAAGAAGGTAACTAGTGTTTGCCATGTTGGGATTTACAATGAGTACTTTTAGATTAATTTTGAAGAGACTCTGAGAGATTATATTAAGTGGGAACGGCTGAGTTTATGTAGGCAGCATCCAAGCTAATTAACTTCCGAACTAGTCAAATTTTCTTTGTGAGAATACCAAAAGAGCCAGTTGGTTCGCCCACAATGTTTCATGATGTTCAACCATTGTCTTGTGTTCCATGATGCTTAATTTCATCTCGCTAATGGCAGCTTACTGTAACCACTACTTTAATTTCACCAAAGCTGCCAGAAACAGGCCATCAAATATTCTGGTGATCCATATCTTTTGCATGACTATATTTTGTCTTCCACATATAACGAGATCTAGAGTCAGTGGTGGTGGGATCGTGTGATGCTGGGGGTGTGGATGCTGATGATGGTGGTGCCGACACAGAGCTACGTCGGCAACTTCATGTCCCTCCTGGCAATCAGATACATAAACCAACCCTACCAGAGCCTTGAAGACGTCCTTGACAACTCTGATGTTGAGATAATTATTGCTCCAAACACTATTATCATTAAATATATTGAAGTAAGTGATTGTTTCCTTAGGGTAATAAAAAAATAAAAGTATCGAATTGGCTGTCTATAATGCGATACTTTAATTGATATGCTGTTAGTTAATTATGGCGTAAAACATATTAAGCATACCAGTTTTGCCTGAAATTATAATTAAACTATTCATGACGTTCATGTCAGAATAACAGGCTGCCTTACAGTAAGGTTAAGCAATTTTTGTTTGTTATTTTTTTTTTTGCCATGTACAATTTCTCAAACATTATAAAGCTGCTAAATAATTTATGATTATGATCAATGATTTGGATAGGTAATTAAGTTCCTGATGGCATTTTCAGTCATTTACTCATGAATCATGGGTTATTTTCTTATGTCTGATATATAAGCAAAATTTTCTGCTAGACATTTAAACGTACCTTTTATGAATTACTATAGCCTCTTGTTTCCAAATCCCATAAACATATACCTTAAAGTAGACAATTTCTGATAGCCTTATTCTTTTCAGACTGCCCCGTCAGGTCCACTCCATGAACTGGGGAAACTGATGGGGAAAAAACGGGTCGCAAAGAAGAAGCTCGCCGAATTTGCCAACATCATGCAGATAGCCGTGCGCGCTGCCACTCACGTCATCCTTGACCTGGATATCATCTATATCAACTTGCTGCCCAAAAGCTTTTCTCTCACAGGTTGTAACATGATTGCTAAAGTTACTGAAATTTTGTATGTTTAATATACTTTTAGGTATCTCTATATTATAATGTTTCAGTGTATCACAGCAGTACTAAGCCAACAACATATTAATATTTATTTGCTGTTATTCTGAAATAGCTTGCACACACACACGCACACACACACACACACACACACACACACACACACACACACACACACACACACACACACACACACACTAGCTGCTGTTGAACTGGTCATGTTACGTTAGTCACGAAATATAAACTTGCTTTTACTAAGACTTTTCTTTACTGAGTATAATAGTCAGGTTATTTAACTAACAGGGTCCTCAGTGACCCACAGCCGGTCACAGGTCCAAAGTAAGAGTAGTGAACGTTAACTAAGGGCTTTGTGCATATGCTCGTAGTCTAAGTACTGTCTGGGGTCATCCTAAGAGCATACATGCCCTTATACTGTAATTCTACATTTGCAACTAATATTGGTAAGTTGAGAATCCCAATACACACTTGAGCAGGTCTCATCTTAACACCCAGCATGTGAATGAACACTCAAGTGGATAGTATGTATTCTTCGGGAATCCTTAGAAAGGCCCACAGTTCGAGATGCGCCACAAGGTAATTCAGACACAGCCTCGGATTACCTCTGCGGGGGTCTCGAACTTCCCCTTAATCCACGGTACATATGTATGTAGTGGCCCTCGACTTAACGTGTCCTGTGGGACCAACGTGCAAGAAGTTAGGTCTGCATCCACATTGCCACTGCCCTCTCTATCAAATGAGAGACTTGTTGTACCTCTTCCAGTCAGGTTTCTGCATATTCTGCATATTCTGTCCTTCTTTTGCAGTTTGTTTGGACCGTGGCCATTATTCTGAGAACGGCCTTGATGCTGGGGTTCGTTCTGAGATATCTTCCCAAACTTGCCAGATTGTTGCTAACGAGTCTGGTACCCGTAGGCAGTGAGGAATGCATCTGCCTTTTCCACTACTGGGCTGGCATTCTTTACCTGAAAAATCTTTAGCTGAGCCATAAGCTCAGCAGGCCACGACTTTTCTAGCTGTGTAAGCAGCATAATGTCAATTATCCCCTCTCGCGTGCGAGGGGTCTTGTCTTTCTCTATCCACTCGTCTAAGTAAGCAGTGAGATGGTCGAGGAGCTGAACAGCAGTCTCCATTTCTTGGAGATGCACCCTCATCAACTGACTCCTTGCATCATCATCCCTGAGACCGTATGCTTTGATGAGTGCGGCCTTCATCATCTCATACGTGCGATTGTCTCCGTAATTTCTATGGAGAATATCGAGGGCAGGGCCCTCAAACAAGCTAAGAAATTTGAGACGCTTAGCTGCCTCATTCAGCTGGTACAACTGTGCCATGTTTTTTTTTTCTTTCTTTCTTTTACGTGTCCGACTCTGCGCAAAGGCTTCAGGGCCTGTTCCCAAGTCCCAGTAGTCCATCTCCACCTCCTACATCTCCACACGTCACCACTTCGGCGCTAACACCCACCATCCATATTGAATACATGTGTGAGAAAAAAAACGAGCGTCCTAGATACTCCTCACTGTAAGTTATCTAGGTTTAACAGAGGTAAATTTGCATAAGTCTCGTGAGTAAATCAGGCAATTAAATCCCCTAACTCACCTACAATCACCTCTCATTTACTATAGCTAGTTCCCTAAGATTTGGCCAAATCAACAAGGTCACTTAGCTACGTATTGAGTCGAACAACAAGATGACGACGGGCGTGCTGTTTCGGTCTTTCCTGGGCAATCAGGCGTCCTTTGGGGGTGTATGTACAAGCAGCTACTCGGAGTGAAATCTACTCTAGGAGTGTGCAAGATGGCGAGCTTCTTGTCCCTCATAGGATAGAAGAGTTGCCAACTATTGCTTAATTACNATGTATGTACATAGTTGTCTACCAATGTTAAACGCAGTAGCATTTAATTTATTAATAATAAGAATTAACAGAACGTAATCTCTGGGTTTTTAAACCTCTCAAGTACGTTTTCCTCTGCTCTTTAACAATCGACAACTAAAGTAAAAAGCACAACAGCTCGGGGGAAAATATTTCCCACAACATGCTAGAGCTGTCTCATACAGGACTGGTGTACTGGTATTAGTAGGGGTACTTTTATGACATGTCGGCGGGTCATGTGGTAGGTCAGAAAAGTCTGCTTTATATGAAATTCAAATCCTTAATCTGTTCCCTGCCTCAGCCTGGATTCGGACCTGGGTCTTTTAGGACTATAGGCCGCCTCTCTACCGATTCTGCCACCGCCTTCCCCCAAAACGAACTATAAACGAACTATAAAAGGCTCGGTTCGCTCCATTTCCTTATATGAAGGAAGCTTGAGGCGCGGTGTTGCCAGAACAAGTGGTGGGAGAGCACTAGTGGAGCTCAGGTCGACTGCACCAGACGTACCTGCCAGATGTACCCGAAGCCAAGGAGTCTCACTTGAGCTTCAACACTTCAGGCTCGTATTTTTCACGTGCCTCGCACTCGGCACGCTCGTATTCACGCTGTTCTCGCCCCTATCCGCGTTGAATTCTACGCTCTTCACGGGCATATTTCTCACGTTGCTGTTCATACTTGTACTGTGAGAGCACATAGTAGTCTTTGATTTCCTGGGGATTGGTAAACCCCATATCTTTAGCTTCCTGTATGTATAAACTAGTTGCCATGATGCTAACTCAAACTGAGGCTGAGTGAACTAAAGATTGATGTACTGGCTGCTGTTTTGCAGTCGAATGCTAATCATCGAAAATTAAGAATATAGGCACAAGCTGGTTGTGACCAGTTTCATCTAGTTAAACTGGTAAGGAAAGAGAAATTAAAAAATTGCAACTGGCTGGTAAAACTTTTGCATCAAATTAATAAAGCAGAATCAATAACCACCAGTAAGAGAGTTCCTATAAACTTTAATGATCATGATTAATAACTAGCTATGAGTGAGTGAATTTATTGCTTGGTTAATAACTTTAATGCTAGGAGTTAATATCCTGGAGTGGCGTCGCCAGTTGTCATGGAGGGAGTGGAAATAAGAATGAAATGCAAATAAATAGTCAGTTGTCACAAAGGAATCGACTAGTGAATAAAGTAGTAAGTTTTACTTTATGTCAGTTTACTTCACCAATTCTCTACAGACGAGAATTTCATAAACTTTCTCAACAGTACAGAGCGGAGATTAATCACTCGAATGCTGAATTATTGATACTGTTGGCCTCTGAGAAGGGCAAGACAGATTCTTACTGGTGTTCATTCCTGGCTGGCACAACTGATTATGAATCATTACCAAAGAACTGGCTTAACTGCCAGTTGTGATTAGTGTAAGAAGTTTGTGAAACTAGGAGTTGCAAACTAAAGTAAGCACAATGCCGAGAAATCAAATACAACTCTTACAATTACTTGAGTTCAAGGAGAAGAACTGTAAATATATTAATTACAACAAAATAAATTTGTGTTAAAAAAATCTCCAAGTAAATTCAATATAGCAAAGCAAAAGCAGTGCACTCACTCATGCACTCAAACAATTAGCTAAATATCCTTAAGCCTAGATAAAAAAAAAAAAAAAAAGAGAGAGAATACTAGTCTGTGGTGAAAATGGAGTGGTTACAAAGAGGCTGAGCATCTGTCTGTTTTAGCTTAGGCGCTGCAATTCGCATGCTGACATCCACTACAGCCGATCACCAACTCGGTGGGGAGATCCGAGAATGGTAGAACTGCTAGAGACTGTAGCTGCTATGATGTGGGTCTTGCTTCTCTGCGCTGTTCACGACACCTTGCTCCTGTGACGGTTCAGCACCAACTGACTAACGTTTCTACGCTGGGTACAGGGGCGTGAGAAATGGGAATGGCTTAACAGCTAGAGAGGCAAAGCATGGGAACGATAACTAAACAAAAAATATTGCTCAGTGAAATGCTCTGTCTATACATAAAGACAATTACTTATGAAGCAGTGACGAATGTTATGAAAACTCTGTTTCAAGTCTGAGTACAATTGCAAGTGGTTATCTGACTGAGCGAAGTTCTATGGGTTTCAGGATTATTCAAGAGTTCCCATAATAATAACAATACAATGTCGTGAATTGCCATAATAATACGATCTTGTAAATTCATGACATTATGCTCCATCGAAATCATTTCTCTCTGAAAAATTTGACGGTATATATATATATATATACATATACACATATACATCCTAAGTAAGTCACACAAGGTTCACACTGATATGTGTGTACCATCCTTCTACAGCAGAAGAGCACTGTCGCCAATGAGCATAAAAACCTCACATTTACGTTAACAGAAGCAAGCTAGAGAGGAAATAACTCCGTGACGACAGTGAAAAATCCTGTACTCAGGTCAACAGAACTAAGGTTCGCTACACTTACATTAACAATTAATTGTTGTGTAGTGTGGTGCATGTGATACATGGTGTAGGTGTGACAGTTGTAGTGTAACTATACCTACATGTAAAATGATGTAATACAAATTAATAGTAAATGGAGATGACAAGGACAGAGGAGACGAGGCAGCAGCATGCGGCAGAGACAATCAGCTGATGTGCACGGCAAAACTGCTACACCCGCCAACTGTACCTGTGAAATCAATCAAGGTGGAGCATCAATAGTGTCAATGTGACAAACAATTTGTCAAACTGCAATTACCCTCTGCCTAGTAGTCAATGCATACACAATGGAAAGTACACTTCAGCTGAAAATTCAACTGACAGCCAAAGCCTCGGTCATTCGAGGGCGCCATTATTTCCTTATTGGGTAGATTATTAACTGGAAACCTAGCCCTTGGATTGCTCAAATACCTGAGGACACTTGTACTTTACTAGTTAAACCTATATTTCTCTTAACCAGAGAACAAGGCGTTCCCTGGTTAATGCATAGACACAGTGTGGATATAAGGGGTGAGGTCCAAAGTTTTGCCTGATGCTTTCAGGGAAGACAGCAGTCAGTCAAGCACCAGCTCTTTCTCTCATCTGAGAGATCATGCTTTACTTCAGCTGATCCACCCCTTGCAGCATCGACCCCTGGTACATTAACCCTTTCGCGCTTGGTAAGTTGAAGGTGAGGAAGTGCCTCAGGATGGCGGTGAAGCGCCTTCCACTCATCGCTTGTCTGAACCTTGGGTAGACATGCAGCTCATTGCTCTTCCAGTAGTGGCTGATGGTCGGCATGTGCACGACTCCCATTAACAGGTACAACCCCAGGAACTTGGCCATCTCCTCTTCATTACAGATAAACCAGGCATCCAGATGAGTCCCCAGGAATGTTGCGTACAAGTTGGTTTCCACGGTGAGATATGACAAAAACTCATGCGTGAGGAAGTGCTGGAAAAACTGCAGCGGAGTTGTTGGAATATTCACCTTGATCCCTGGGGAGTGAGTGAATGGCCTGCAGTTCAGTATGAACGGGCCACTGCTCCACCCGAGATCCTCTTCATTGGAAGTGGTGGCGGAGCAACTGGTCAGCTTGCCGACACCATTCGGCCTGCCATCTGACCCATTAGATGTCCACCGTGTCCAAGCAGTGGACAACGGTACCCTCGTCTAGGAGGGGACGGCTCGGACGAGGACAAGGACGAGACAGAGGGCTCTTGGGACACCATTCTCCTCAGCCTGGCCAGCGAGGATGTCACTGTAGCATCCTGCACAGCAGACACAGGTGGAGGGGCCATGCTCACATATGATGGCCCAGCTTCCAGTGACTGGCTCAGCCAAGAGGGCAGAGGGGCCTGGAGATGGAGAGGCAATGAAGACAGTGGTGGGACTCGCAGGTCCTAGAGGTGGGGGGTGCGCTGCAGTGGTGCCAGCCTCTGATGGTGGTGATGTCTCCCATGGTGAAAGGCGGTGGAGCAGCTCCACTTCCTGGCGGGAAGGTATCATCTCTTCCTCCACCACCCCAGAAAGGTCACTTTCACTGTCGCTCTCCGACTCGATCTCCTCGAGGAGTCTTCTCCACTCTTCTTGTGCCAACCCCCATTTCATCTTTCTCGATGACGCAATTTATTGTAGTAATTTATTGTAGTTTAACGAAGTTTATCGTAGATGGGTTCGTTGTTACCGCTGCCCACCAATCTCGATAACGTGGTCGTAGATACTTGTAGGCAAGTAGAAAAGTCGATTATGGATCATTTAGTACAACCAGAATAAAGTCGTGAGACGTATTATCAACGAGGTGAGTTACAGCACTCAGGTTACTGAGTTTTATTATACAGTTATATTGATAGTGATTTGCAAACGAACTTAGCGTGACGGCCAGTTTCCCCTTTCTCCATACTCTGCCCTAATTGTGCTCTTGGGCATTATTTATCCCCTTTCTCCTTACTCTGCCCTAATTGTGCTCTCGGGCATTATCTACCCCCCCCCTCTCTTTTCTCTCCTCCTTTTGCTCTCGGGCATTCTCTGCCCCCCCTCTCCTTACTCTGCCCTAATTGTGCTCTCGGGCATTCTCTACCCCTTTCTCCTTACTCTGCCCTAATTGTGCTCTAAGGCATTCTCTACCCCCTTCTCCTTACTTTGCCCTAATTGTGCTCTCGGGCATTCTCTACCCCCTTCTGATCTGAATGGCTTCTCTCTGACATTATATACAGGTTGGAGAGGATGTTTGGTGAGGTAGTAGCATCTGACAGATATCCTGTGGACTTCCACGTGTTTGAATACGTCATGAAATTCCTGGTTGTCTGGACTACGAGGATGTTTTGAAATAATTATGTTGCACAGTTTATTTGAGACACCATGGGTGTATTGGCTTAATTAAGTTGCACAGTGTATTTAAGACACCATGTATGTATTGACTTAATTATGTTGCACAATTTATTTGAGACACCATGGGTGTATAGGCATCATTATGTTGCACAGTTTATTTAAGACATCGTGGGTGTATTGGCTTAATTATGTTGCACAGTTCATTTGAGACACCATGGGTGTATTGGCTTAATTATGTCGCAGAGTATGAATTAAGATGATATTATAATTATGTAACCCATATTTTTGTTATTTTATATAAAATTAGATAAATAATATTTACAATATGTACAGTACTCCACATCACTTGACATTAGAGTCCTCCAGAGGTAGTGAAGTCAACTTGGTATGTTTGCTCATTTTTAAATTCATCCTGAGGTATAGGTTGAAAGTACTAATGTGCGTGGTTGAGTATAGCACGCTGTTGCTGGCTCCATTTGTGTTAGACATTTTCACTTGATTTTTCTTGTCACTGTAATATGAAGGATACATATGTACTTATATTTTGATTCTCTGAGCTCACTAGATATTCATATGTTTGAATTATGTGTAGAGGAGGAAATGGAGGCTGAGATTGTGGTAGATGGAAGGGTGCAAGGAACAGATGTGTTGGGAGAGTTGAAAGAATCTTTGATCACGATGGAGGAAGTGCAAGAGGCAGTAAAGCAGATGAAAACAGGGAAAGCTGCAGGTATGGATGGGTGTGCTGTGGAATGCCTGAAAGGTGATGGAGCAACTATTGTTGACTGGTTAGTAAGGTCGTTGAATGTGCGCTTTGTGCAAGGTATGGTGCCAATTGACTGGGCAAGTGCTTGTGTGGACCCATTGTATAAATGTAAGGGTGATAAGTATGAATGTACTAGCTTTAGGGGCATAAGTCTGTTGAGTGTTGTAGGTAAGGTGTGTGGTACAGTGTTAATTAAGAGAGTTAGAAAGGGTACAGAGGGAGTGATTGGTGATGAGCAATGTGGCTTTAGGAGAGGGAGGGGGATGTGTGGATCAGGTGTTTGCTGTGAGATATGTGTGTGAAAAGTATTTAGCGAAAGGTAAAGATGTGTTTTGGGCATTCATGGATTTAGAGAAAGCATATGATAGAATTGATAGGGAGGCTTTGTGGAATGTTTTAAGATTGTATGGGCTTGATGGCAAGTTACTAAAAGGAGTGAAAGGTTTTTATGTAAATAGTAGAGCGTGTGTAAGAGTGGGAAATACTGTGAGTGGCTGGTTTCCAGTGAGAGTGGGGCTGCGGCAGGGATGTGTGATGTCGCCTTGGTTGTTTAATATTTATATGGATGGTGTTGTAAGGGAGGTGAGTGCAAGAGTGTTAGGTGGAGGACTGAGTCTGATGAATGATGGTAGAGAGTGGAATCTGAAGCAGCTGCTGTTTGCAGATGATACTGCACTGGTGGCTGATTCAACGGAGAGATTGAGACAGTTGGCAGAGGAGTTTGGAAGGGTGTGTATAAGGAGGAAACTGAAAATAAATGAGAATAAGAGTAAAGTGATGAAGTGTACGAGGTTGGTAGATGGTTGGAGGATGAATATAGTTTTGAATGGTGAGTTGCGTAGAGTGTTTTAAGTATTTTGGGTCACATGTTGCTGTTGATGGAAGAATAGATGCAGAAGTGAAGTTTAGAATGAATGAAGTTGGGAAGGTGCTGGGATGAATGAAAAAAGTGTTTAGATGTCGTTCACTTAGAATGGATGTAAAGAAAAGGCTGTATGAGAGTATTGTTGTACCGACTGCATTATATGGGGCTGAAACATGGCATATGAGTGTAGCAGAGAGGAAATGTTTCAATGTAATGGAGATGAGGTGTCTGAGGAGTATGTGTGGAGTGAAGCGTATGGATCGAGTGAGAAATGATGAAGTGTGAAGGAGAATTGGAATTGTTCGGTAGATGGCTGATCGAGTTGAGCAGAGGGTGTTGCGATGGTTTGGGCATATGGAGAGAATGGATGATGAGCGATTGGTTAAAAAGATAACTAGATCTGATGTGAGAGGTGTAAGACTGAGATGAAGACCACGAATAGGATGGATGGACAGTGTGAAGAGAGAGTTCGATGCGAGAGGGTTGTCTGTTGAGCAAGGAAGAGTTGCTGTGCGTGATAGAAATGAATGGAGTGAAATTGTGAATGAATAAATGATGACGCAGCCCTGAGGAGATATTCTCCCGCATATTGTCTGATCAGCTGATCAGGTCAGTTGCTGGTAAGGGGCTGGATCCATTATGATGTGGCAGTGGTAAACCAGCTTTGCTGTCGGGCCCTGCTGCGGATGTCACTGACTGCACTGTGTAGTTGACCCTCGTGCGGTGTGGTGCGGTGAGGATCTGTCCCTACTCCCCTCTGGGGCTAAGATGCGAATGAATGTGTATGAGTGGATGATTAAATTGGTAGTGTGTTGACCTGTCTTGGCTACCTCCCTTTTCTTGGGAGAAGCAGCCTAGTGATGTAGATAGATAGATAAGGATTTATAATTGTCTATCATCGTGTAATGAAGTAGTACTGTTAAACTAATAGAGTAAATGTTTAACTCACTGATAATAACTTTATTGGGAATACTGGCTAGGTGCTGCTGGTGATGATAGTGATGATGACTGGAGCGTGTTGGTAGGGTTTGACTAAGGCTGGTCAAGTATGATTCGTCAACATTCTGTGTCATCACTGGGGTAGGCAAACAATCGCTCGCCTCTTCATGGTGGGTGGGGGTAATTCAGCTGTGTTGGGATTTACTACGATGACACCACGCACTTTCGCTGTTTCTTCTTCTTGCTGTTCGTGTTTTTTTTTCCCCTTCCCCCACTCGTAATTCATTCTTCTCGTTGTGGTTACTTGATCGTGGTGAAGGTGGAGATCGTGGTGGAGAGTGGTGGAGGTATGGGGTAGTCAGCAGTATTTTAGCTCATCATGCTGCTTCAGACTGCTAGCGCAGATCCTATTTCGTCACTCTTCTTTGTGTTATTTGTAGTTTCTCACCTCTTTGTTTTCTTATTTTCTTCATATTTTGTAATACTTGATTTTCCTTAGTCTTTGTGATTAACTTGTAGGCTTGTAGAGTTGTTGATAGACGTAATTTATCGCTGCTATTGTTTCTCGTAAATCGTGGAGTTGAGGTGGTTAGGAGCGAGACGTTATGTTTGTTTGATTCCTTTGGTTGAGACGTTAATCGGCTTCGTTTACCGTTGCTACCAATGTAATTGAACGTAGTGGCTTCGTGGTTACCGCTGGCCACCAAATCTCGACAACGTAATTTATTGTGGTATTTTATTGCAGTTTATCGTAGATGGGTTCGTTGTTACCGCTGCCCACCAATCTCAATAACGTGGTCGTAGGTACTGTACTTGTAGGGAAGTAGAAAAGTCGATTATGGATTATTTAGTACAACCAGAACAAAGTCGTGAGACGTATTATCAACGATGTGAGTTACAGCACTCTTGGGTTACCGAGTTTTATTGTACAGTTATGCTGATAGTGATTTACAAACGAGCTTAGCGTGACAGCCATTGTCCCCTTTCCTTTTACTCTGCCCTAATTGTGCTCTCGGGCATTATTTACTCCCTTTCTCCTTACTCTGTCCTAATTGTGCTTTCGGGCATTCTCAACCCCCTTCTTACTCTGCCCTAATTGTGCCCTCGGGCATTCTCTACCCCTTTCTCCTTACTCTACCCTAATTGTGCCCTCGGGCATTCTCTAGAACCCCCTTCTGATCTGATAGATATCCTGTGGATTTCCATGTGTTTGAATACATCATGAAATTCTTGGTTGTCTGGACTACGAGGATGTTTTGAAATACATCGTATGTTAAGGATTCTTGATGGTCTGGGACAACAAGACTGTGTATAGATATCATGAGAAATCAGACACTACTTCATGTGTACTGTGTTTATGAGATACATACTAATGCCTATATAATATCTACATCTTTGCCTTGCAAAAGAGTCTTGTCGTTGCAAGCCAACTGGAGAATGAATAGCTGTGCTAGAGCTGTGAGCTGAAATAAAACAATCAAGATATTGTATTCACAGACAGGCAAGAACTTTCCTCAACACTGACACAACGCAAGCATTCTTGGTACACGTGTATGTCCTTGAAAAACATCGTCTTCTATGTGACCTACGGAATACGTGCATGTTCTTCAGTGGTGAAGTGTTTCTCATACTGGTAGATTTGGTAGTCTCATGTAAAAAAATAAATAAATAAATAAAAAACGTAAACAGTGCAGCGTGTTCTCGTAAGGGAAATAACGTGCCGTACGCCTGAGTTAGCGCGAAGGCAGCGAAATGCTATGTGACCAACAGAACACGTGCATGTACGTCAGTGGTGAAATGTATTGTATTTCCATAACGTGATGGATTTGGTTATGTCTCATGTGTAAATAACACATAAACAGCACACCATGTGCTCGTAACAAATTCATGGGTGAAAAACAGGTAGCGCTACCTTCTCGCTAACTCAGGTGTAGGACACGATATTTCCCTTATGAAAACACTCTGCACGATTTATTTATTTATTTTCACATGAGACATAACCAAATCCATCACTTAATGAGAAATACAGTACATTTCACCACCAAAGTACATGCAAGTGTTCCGTTGGTCATGTTGATTTCGCTACCTTCGCGCTAACTCAGGTGTAGGACACGTTATTTCCCTTACGAGAACACGCTGCACTGTTTACGTTTTTTTATTTGTATTTTTTTTTACATGACACATAACCAAATCTACCAGTGTACGAGAAACACTTCACCACTAAAGTACGTGCACATGTTCCGTTGGTCACGTTGCATTTCGCTACCTTCGCACTAACTCAAGTGTACGACACATTACTTCCCTTACGAGGACTCGCCGCACTGTGTGCGTTCTTTTTTTCTTTTTCACATGATACATAAAATCTATCACTGTATGAGAAACACTTCATCAGTGAAGCACATGCACGTGTTCTGTATATCACGTTGGATTTCGCTACCTTTGCGCTAAGTCAGGTGTATGAGGCGGTGTGTCTTACGAGCACGTGCTTTACTTTCATTTTATTTTCACATTACACATAACAAAACCTTTCAATTTATGATATACACAGTACGGTATATTTCACCACTAAAAGTACATGCACGTGTCCCGTATGTCACATTGTATTTCGCTACCTTTGCGCTGAACTCAGGTGTGTAAGAGGCGATGTTTTTCTTTCGAGCTTGTGGTTCATTCTTTCATTTTATTTTCACATTACAGATGACAAAACCTTTCAATTTATGAGATACACAGTATATTTCACCACTAAAAGTATTATTGGCCACAAGTATTCCTCCACACCTCAGATTTGCCTCTCCCAGATTTCATCTTGTAACACTGACTCTATGTCCAGATGTACGATGTCCTGGGTTCCCCGCCCCATTTTCCTTTCACATATTTCTACCTATTTACTTACCTTGGGGCGATATTCTGTGAATATTATTAATCCCTCCAGGCAGCAAAATGTTTATTTGTTCTGATATTACTTTTATGTGTGAAGGAAACAGGTCGTTCCTCTCCTCCTCTCCTTCCCTCCCTCCCTCTTTCTCATACTTCCTCTCTCCAACTCCCCATTGCCTCCTCCAACTCCCCATTGCCTCTCTCCTTATCCTCCTCTCCTCTCCTCTCTCTCATTTTCCCTTCCTCGTTCTCATTATTCTCCCTCCCTTCCATCCCCTCTTCTCTGTCTGTCTGTCTGTCTGTTTGTCTCGCTTTCTCATGCTCCCAGATATTTACCTCGCTTGAGACGATATTTCTCTCGTCTATTATACCATTATCAATGAGTAGTTTTTGTTAATCCCTTCTAAGAGCCAATAATTTATTTAAGGTATTTGCTCTTATATTCTGATGTTAGTTAGTTGGATGCATGTCTACAAGGGTCACGAAATCGAGGCTCTTGCCGGTCACCAGGATTTGTGGGATGGACTCCGCATTTACTCCTCGTCCATTTCCTTTCCCTCACCCCAGTCAGGCTGGGCTTTGTCTTTGCGAGGAACCTGTTCAGCCTTGGTCAGTTGTGAAATAATAACAATATATAAAATATCAGCAACTGGTGTCTCCTCCCCCGATCCCTTTCTCTCCACTCCTCCGTATCACTTCTCAAGTCTTTTTAAAGAGCGACGCCATTCGGACGAACACCTCGCTACGTATGCAACCTGTGATTCGTGGCCAGCAAGCGACCCTACTTTCCTATACTCATTATTTTTTTTTTATTGAGGTGAAGATGCACTTGACAGGTTGGTGATGATTGGTTGAATGTAAGATGTCCAAATAACTTATATACTAACCCAAATTTCCCCCTTAGATATATGATGTCGGTTGATAATGCTAACGAGTAAAGAGATTATGAAGTAATGTTGCATTCAGCCAGTCATCATCACCCTGTCAAGTGCATCTTCCCCTCGTTAAAAAGAAAAAAAAAACAGAATAATAGTACGGCTCGCGGAAGTGTTAATATCGTGTATAACCCATGATTCAGCTACAGAGTGATAAATGGAGAAATAATCCCTTTCACAGTAATAGTTATACATAATAGACTGTCTATTAAAACTCTGACGATTTATCCTTATAGGCGACATTGTATTAATTATTACAGTATTAGTGAAACGTAATGAATATAGTGTTAGGCACTGCCATGCTATGTTTGGTATACGTGTCTTTATTAGGTATATGATCGTTGTTACTATGTTTTTGGTAGTCTAATATATGATTCCACCGCCGGGTGATGTGTTGTTGGTTAAAAAAAAGTTAAATAAAAACTGTTGAATAAATATAGACCAAACTCATGAAGAGAAAGTAAAATGCCATGACACCAGGCAGTGTCATATGCCTTCTCCAGATCGAAGAAGACCGTGACCTGGTGTTGGTTAGTGGAGAAAGCCTCACAAGCAGAACATTCCAAGGACAGTAGTGCATCAGAGGTAGATCGCAGTTTTCGAAAATCATACTGGGAAGGGGATAAGAAAGTCGCCTCTCTCTAAAAACCACACAAGCCTAGCACTGACCATCTTTTTCAGAACTTTACATAGACAAGACGTCATAGAAATAGGCCGATAATTCGTCTCCTGTTGGTGGTCCTTATCTTGTTTGGGGATAGGGATAACTACAGCAACATCCCAACAAGCCGGAAACGCCCCAGAACACCAGATCTTATTAAGTAATGAAAGCAAAAACAAAAGGGACTCATTAGACAGGTGAAGTAAAAAGGCATAAGAAATATCATCATAACCAGGAGAGGAATCATGGCACTGCGACAGAGCCGCCTGGAGTTCAGATATTGAAAATGGAACATTGTAAGTCTCTCCCCCAGAAGAGGCAAACCTGGAACCACGAGAATCTAGGCGCCGACGGTGGCAAGCCAAAGGCGAATCTGCATCCTTCTGTGACACACTCGCAAAGTGATCAACAAGCAACTCTGCAACAGTGAAAGGACCAGCCACAGTTCCACCTGCTGCAGATAGAACAGGAGGGGATGGAAAAGTAAATTTTCCTGAATTTTTCCTTACCCAGTTCCACACCTGAGTGAAAGAAGTCCTCAAAGTGATGGAGGAAACGCAATCTTTCCAGGATGAAACCCGGCCTCCTGAAAACCCGCCTCATATGAGTTCGTCCCTTCTTATATGCCACCAAATACTGAGGGTTTCTATGGTGACGACGAAGTCGAGAGAAAGCGACTCTTTTAGCTTTCATCGCGGAACTGCACTCAGAGGTCCACCAAGGAACCGGACGTTTAGGAAACTGACCCTTCGTTCTTGGAATAGATAGTAGGGCTGCCGAGTGCAACACGTCCGTGAAAAATGACACCGCCTCTGTAACACAGCCAAACTCATTGACAGAAAGGGAAATGGAACTCAAATCTCTGAAACGTGGCCAGTCAGCCTTAACCAAATGCCAGCGAGGAAAACATGGCTGAGGTCCACTTGCGCTAGCAGTCAAAAGTAACGGAAAATGGTCACCGCCATGTAGGTCTGGCAACACATCCCAGGTAAAATCTAAAACAGCATCAGCTGAACATATGGACAAATCAATGGCAGTAAAGGTTCCAGTATGGCTATGGAAATAAGTCATCTTATTAGAGTTCAAAGTGCCCAGCTCCTCATCCTCCACTAAAGAAGCTAGCATAACACCCCAAGGGTTGGTTTCACTGTTTCCCGATAGTGGATGGTGATCATTCATATCTCCCAGTAACAGAAAGGGAGAAGGAAGGCCATGAACAAGGCGTTCCAGATTCTCCCGTTCAACAGTGGCACTAGGAGGAAGATAAATGCTGCAAGCTGTATACTGCCTACGTAAAAACATCCAGAAAGCAACAGCCTGCAAGGGGGTGGAGATGTCCAGATGACTGTATGGAATATCCTGGCGAAGCAAGATAGCAGCACCTCCATGACGACCTTGGCCCAGGACGGGCTCAGAATAAAAGACATCGTAACCAGAAGGACCAGAGGGAACGGCATCACCCACCATGGTCTCCTGGATGCACATGCACAGAGGAGTAAACTGAGAAACAAGATGACACAGTTCCTCATAGCTGGCACGTAAACCCCAACAATTCCACTGGATGATAGAACCCCTAGTGGAGGGATCATGATTAAGTGTGGGACTGGACTCCTCCTGACAAGCGAGCAGGTTTGGACTGATGTTTATGCAGCCCCTTGGGAAGTGACTGCCCAGCACCAGGAACCCGCACCCTATGGTGAACATCCATGGGCAAACATGAGGACGAGGAAGAGGAAAGCTGGACAATATTCTTCCTCTGAGTTGGAATGACACTTGGCCAGCGAAGTGGCTTGGTGGCCGCCCTGGATGATGGAGGATTGCCAGTGCCAACATCAGAAGGCCAAGAAGTAGAACGGGTGTCCAAAGGGTTTGATCCCTGTGGAGGTGACATTTTATGTTTCTGAACTGAAGCTCCAATGGTCTGTCCAACACCATCCTCAGGTGGGGACCTGACCACAGTCGAACCATCAGCTTCAGCTTCCATCTGGCTAGCCCTTTCAGCCTCCGGGGCAGATTAAACAGGCAAGGGATCGACACAAGGTTCGACTACAGAGACCTTAGGTGGCTAGTCTTGACGCTCAGAGGACTCTGACGAAGAACGCTGACGTTTGCCATGTACAGATGGAGCCTGGGGCATATGGGTAAGATGGGAGAAGGAGTCTGGTCAACGTGGACATCTGCCACCACCACAGAAGTGAGCGAGTCATCAGCCACCGAAGTGGGTGCAGGAGCATTCGGAGTAGCGGTCAGGTAAACATCATTCTCACTAACAGTACTAACCTTGGGGACAGCATTTTGTATATCTCGAGTTGAAGGAGTGGATTCTGGAGTGGTTTGAGGCTGCTTCTGAGATACATGGTGACGCACTGATGTTCTAGAAATTATAGAAGCATAAATAACCCCGGGCTGAAAGAAGAGGGTCTGGGCTTTCCTTTTGGCCTCAGGAAACGAAACTTTCTCGAGTACGAATGGACAAAATATCTTTTTCAAGGCAGTATTGTGAGCAGTTTTTTGAAGAGACAGCATGAGGACCTCCACGATGGTAACATTTAATAGGTCCTGCACAGTCTCTGGTATGGCTTGACCCACCACAAGTGACACAGACACCAGGAAGTCCAGCCTGTGCACGGCGACAAAATTTGCTGACGTGTCCATACTCCTGACAGTGGAAGCACCGCCTTGGGGTGGGCATATATGGCTTCACAGAAAGTGACAGCCAAGCCAGCTTTACAGATGTAGGTAGGGTTAACCTATCAAACGTCAGGAACAATGTCAGTGTTGGGGTCAAAGTACCATCGATTTTCTTCTCTATATGCTCTACATTGACCACGCCAAAAGACTGCAGTTCCCCTAACAACCATGCCTCTGAGTATCTGAGGAGGTCCTCGGAAAAAATTACGCCCTTAGAGCGTTTAAAACTGGCATGAGGAACACACGATACTGAAGACCCAGAAATAGGGGTCAGGGCTAGTAAGCATGAGCTCTGTTCTGGGGAAGCCACCTCGATAAGGATGCTTCCATCCCCTTGAGAACGTATTTCCGGTTCCCGGCCGCAAACTGAGACTATGCCACGATGGACTTCAAAAATGTCAGTATCTTGAATAGACCTGCCAACCGAGGGTTTCATGACCAAAAAACTTTGCATGTGCCTCCGGCACCAGTGCTTCTGAGCCGGACCCCTGAGCCAATCCAACCCGACGGGACCTCCTCCTATTTCCAGGTGAATGCTGGGGTAGAGGAGGAAAGTCTCCAGGGGCCTGGAAAGGCTCCAGAATGGCAACGAGGGAGGAAGAGTCCATACTCAGTCCGGGGACAGATGCCATGTCGTCAACAGTAGCTTTAGTTACTCCTTCCATGAAGACAAAACACACCTTCATTCCCCCACCCCTCCACCCACCATGGAGCCCAACAAGAGGAGGTTGTATACCAGGGATAACATCACTGGTGACCCCAGAGGTAGCAGGAGAGTATATGCATGTAACCACTGAGGGGCCCGGGCAAGGGTGACTCCAGGACAATAGGAGCCACCAGGCCCACCAGTGCCCACTTGACCCTAGCCAATGCATGACCAGCCGATTGACCTGGTCGGGCCCAACCAGGCCGCCCGTCTAGCCAGAATAAGGGACCAATGACGTGTATTGCTAGCTGTGGGGTGCACCGTACAGCATCGCTAAACCTCCAGGACTCCTGTCTCCCAGCATTACGAGATGCCGCACGGCAAACACATGAGGAGGCGACAGTCCCGCCCAAGATGGAAAATGGGCTGGGACTAACAGCACCAGCATGCCTCCTTCACCAGTGATGTAGGGGGTGCTTGGTCCATGAAGCCAACAAATGCCGAACCCTACAAAGGTAGGCACGCCTCCAAAGTAGGTGGCACTGCCAACCACACATCAAGCCCTGCCACCACGTCAAGGTGACCCCTGCAGTGGGGTCCTTGGCAGAGGGTATGAGACCATGACGGTGACATCGTTGAGAACATAGGAGTACACAAAACACCTCCAGAAACCATTTAGCTTCGTCATCAGGTTGGCTGGAGATGTTCATGGACTGCTGGATCTTTCGATTAGGTGCTGTCAGTGTTGATCTTCCATCACCTTTTCCTTCTCCAGACAGTGGGCTGGAATCCTCGGAGGGGTTTCCTTTACTGGTCAATGAACACCTGTGTCAGTGTGGTGTTACGCCAGGTCAGTGCATCCCAGGTCTAGGTCTCCTGTGGAATATAAATCAGCATAGTTCACCAAGATCCTTTTCATCTGCTCCACATGTGGCATCTCCTTACACTGAGCACTACTGGGAAACAGATCCTGCAAGTGGTTGGGTAGTTCTTCCTGGGGCTTAACTGTACTCCTATTGCATGTGCTGCTTGGTGCCTCTTGATCAACTTCTTGACACAACCCCACAACTATGCCCTGATGTATCTTTTTAGGACAAAATGAAAAGTTGGTTATGGGTCCTTCCTCTGCTGTAGGATAAACCAAGGTCCTGCCCATCATCATTCTCCCTTCTATCATATCATGGCTCCTGCACTCCAGCAACTCTAAGGCAGTTTGCATCATGCCAAAGACCATTAGAGGGTAGCAGTATCTATGTCCACGAGGGATGACTGTAGTCTGTCTGGTTGTCCCAAGCAGATTTCCATGCTCAATGGCTCACAGCTGAACACTCCTTCCTCCTACCTGCAGTTGCATCGAATGGAAGTCAAGCAGAAAAGAGTGGGACATGAGGTAGCCTGAGCCCAGGATTCAGGGGTCCTTGATTTTTGCAACTGCCAGCGTCTTTTCTTTCCCTGACATATCCAAGCAACCACTGGCCCCAAAGCCATGTGATTCGACACAGCCACTGTAAAGTCTCCGGAAGCTGCTGATGACTCAGGATAGACGGCAACACCAAAGTCTTCTCTTATCCATTTGTCGACAACCATTGTGCAAACTAGTCCTTCAATATCATTATTCACATGATAACTGGCTGACGAAGCTCTCGTGTACAATGTCACATGTGGGGCAGTCTTGGCATAGGCTATATGCCAATGACTTTTGGGCCGTTGTTCGGCACAGTTGCTATTAAACCACTTTGGAGAGTTTGATCTTTTAGTGAAATGTTGACTTGGTATGAATAAATCCATAACAGGCAGTTTTAAGTCATTAATGTGGGACTGGGTAGAATTGATACACCAGAGAAGAAAGACTGCCATGGAATGTCAGCAAGATAATTTATAAATCCATCCCAGTGTGCCCTATCAAAGTGCCATCGGGTCACCCTGACAGGTTCAGAACGGGGAGGTGGGGGGGGCGAACTACTGAGGCTTTGATGAGATTGTGGTCAGAGGATCCAAGTGGTGACAGTACTTCTAACCTGCATTGGTCTGGATTTTTTTGTCAAAAGTTTGTGGATGGTATGTCCGATTTATTGTGAAGATAGTCCTCAGCCACATCAGACTACAACCTCTTGCTGTAGGTTCCCCCACCGGTACCATGTGATGGTGACAACCGAGGATAACTCCAAGCAGTCAGCGGTCATGGTATACGACCCAACAAAACCTGGCGGGAAGCGGCTTGGTTTTACAGGTATAGTGGAGTATATCGTGGAAATACTGTCCATGGCTATGAACTTTACATGAGCTATTGCTTGCACACATTCTAATATACACAGTTGTTTTCTTGGATGCGGTAAAAGACTATCATTGCACTTGTTCTTATCCAGTTATGATGAAAATCACAGTTTAGACCTCTTTTCTGTTATTTATACTGATGTTTTGTGGACATACTTTGCACCAGTAACATACAGTGAGACACTGAGGTGTAGTGTTCAGAAGATATCGTAAAGGACATGTTCCGATAATCTTCGAACCCACTTACAGTATGACCCACAGTTCAGTTTAACAACAGTATGCAACAAGGAGCTAATGATAAGTCAAATATTTTGTTGTAACTATTTTCAAAACTCTTTGATAGGTACACATACTTGAGAGCCCCTGACACAAGCTAGGGACTGCAGAAGAGTGATGGGACCTGGTCTGGCATGCTGGGATTCATTGCAATGCAAGGAATTTTGATACCTATATGGTTATGATTTAGGCACCAGCACTGTCGCCGTAATGATCAGAAACATCGAGAATATGCTGACGCCAGTCTGATGATCAGACAATAAAAATATGGGGAATGGGGATAGCGTAAACTTATTGACAAAATGGGTAGTGTGAACTAATTTACTGGGCTTGAGCAAGTAGATATTAGTACCCCTTCAGGGCCACTCAATCTCACATACACTACTCCTTGGAGGGTAGCAAAATTCAGATTCAAAGTGAGTTAACCCGTCCAGTCCCGACCGATTTTTTACCCAACACACCCTCAGAACCCGACAGATTTTCAACTTTTTTTTTTTTTGGGCTCAAACCTCCGCTTTCGGTGAGAAAGATCGTTAATTCATAGAGAAATCGCCCTCCTGAGCTTATACAGGTGTCAGTCAGCCTTACGTATTCTTTCTTTCTCAGGGTACCTGGCTAAAGAAAACGAACTACGGAAGGGTTAACTAATTCAAGCCACTTTAAATTATGTATTTATTTATTTATTTGGTACGAGTTTATGTGTAGAACAAGTCAATATTGGTTTTCACACAATAATATAGGCGATTAAAGCATTGTTCACTCACCCAAAACCCCAGCATATCGCACCTTCCTTTACAACATTACCACCACATCACTTCTGTTTGTTTCTCTCTCTAGCTTCTTTGTTTCTTTGTCCTCCACCTCAACAACCACTTTCACCGTGAATTTCGTCATTGGAGAGAGTGGGGCAACATATCTTTACTGGCCAGGTTACTACTAACAGGTGAATTGCCGAGTGTGGGGGGAAGGGGTCAGGTGAGGCCAGGCAGTATCCTTGCTTGACAGCTGGTAGAGGAAGGTCTCCCATATATGCCTACCAAAAATCACACGCGAATGTTGAAAAATGTGCACACAATTGGCCTTGCAATTGGGTGGCGTACGGTATACGTCGTTGGGTCTGTCCGCAGAAAAAAGTTGTGACGTAAACCGTACGTCGATGGGACTCGGCGGGTTAAAACATTACCACCAAAGAATATTCTTTTCGGGCTAAGATGGCACTGCTTCAAGATTCATATGCATAACACAGCATGCTATACCAATGAAGCGCAATGTTCAAACGAAGCACAATAATCAAATGTATTATTCGTATAGAGCGATATTCAATATTCTTTTAAGACTGGCAGTGTACAATGCCTGAGAATCCTATCCAGCAACATGGTCAACTCACTTGGACCGACCCGTACTCTCGCTGCCAGAATCATCCCAGGGGCGCTTCCCATTTATACTTCCTATTAGCTAATCACAGTCACGCTCTCATCCATTCATTCTTATGCTTCCAGCTCTCCACCTAGTAATTGATGAGCGCCTGTCAGGTCCTGAATTTACTGTTACGCACTAGATTGTGCTGACTGTAAGTTGAGGAAGTTCTGCAGTTTTCCCTCGAATTAATGCAATCTAAAATTCCCACTGAACTGGGCTGCACCCATAACCCCAACACCGATGAACTCTATACACAAGTTTAACTCTTTGAACTCTAAACTGTCGCAGTCAGTAGTCAGACAGTCTGACCCACACGCATTTCGCTATCCATCTCTTAACTTAATATGTCATAACCAGCTTCAAACAATCAACATCCTTCAATAAGTCTCCAGAGAGGATGTCTTTCACGGGGCGGTAGTTATTCATCCATCGGATCAGGTTCAAGGGCTTCTTCCAGGTGTTCCAAGAGCCACTCTTCTCCTCCGCAACAGGGTTTCACCTGTCCTGTGGCTTCCTACATCCATTTCCCTGCAAACACACCTTCCACCCCATGAGACGGACCATCCCATTTCACATCGAGTCCCTGACATACACTGGGCGCCACGGCTCTCCTCCCAATCCACACAAGGGTTTCCTCTCCAACGGCCTGATTCGAATTCGCCTCCATTGTCCTGGACGACATTGTGAGGTGTGCCATATTCTGCCACATAATGCCCAGGTTTGTGATGTGTGTGGATTGTGTTGTTTTGAGGGGAAAGAACCTAACGAATCGGCTATGATGGGCCACTACTGTGAGAACACGACCGTCGATATTCACTCTATTATCGGTGAAGAATAATTTTGCTTGTCCTCCAGGAGCTTTAAGGATCATTAATTCTAGAAATATTGCGAAATTAAGTGGGCCTCTAGAGTACTGTCACTGAGGGATTCTATCTCGATTCCTGCATTAACTGTGACAACATCACACAACAAAATCTTATCCCACAACAGTATCTTATCCCACCGCTGCAACCAGTGTAATGCAAGGAATTTTGACACCTATATGGCGATGATTTAGGAACCACCACTGTCACCGTAATGATCAGAAACTTAGAGAATATGCTGCCACCAGTCTGATGATCAGACAATAATAAATATGGGAAATGGGGCTAGCATGAACTTATTGAAAACTAGGGTAGTGTGAATTGATTTACTGGGCGTAAGCAAATAGTATTAGTACCCCTTGCGGGCCACTCAATCTCACCTACACTACTCCTTGGAGGGTAGCAAAATTCAAAACTCAAAGTGACAACCTAAGTTTTACTAAATAATAAGAACAGAATGACAACTAAATAACAAAAAAAAAAGAGATTACTCTTCGAACTATGAATGAACAAGAACTGAAATACAAACTACTCTTCGGATTTTGAATGACACAAACAGACGAAGTACAATCAGGACCTATAACTCTTAGAATATGAATCTTCACTACTAAATCAATAATCAGTGATACAGATATACCGAAGTATGAATCTTCACACCTAATCAATATTTAAGTAATACAGATACACGTGAATACAGTAATCCCGTGGTTTCTGACGGACTCTCTCGGGAAGAAATATTAAAACATTACCACCAAAGAATATTCTCTTAGCACTAAGATTGCACCGCTTCAAGATTCATATGTATAACAAAGTACACTATACCAATGAGGCACAATGTTCAAACGAAGTACAATAATCAAATGTAGTATTCATATAGAGTGATATTCAATATTCTTTTAAGACAGACTATGTAAAATGCCTGAGAGTCCTATCCAGCTAAACACAGTCTGCAAGTGGATGGAATATTCTAGTGGACCATCCATTTTGCGCTCGAACTACGTGAACTAAGAGATGAGGGATTTTATTGTAAATGGGCATAGGCAGTTAAGGCGAGCCAGGCGGCTTCACACACACTCGTTTTGCAAAACGATATGAAGGGCAGCGACAATCTGCAGTCGATGAAGGTAGACAGCGCTATACTGGATTCACACAAATCCACGGCTTATATAACCTCGGTTTTCAAGAACTGTCCAGAACTTTAACTGACTGCTTACAATATCAATGTCTCTTCTAAGATTTCTAAAGAATATGAAAAATACGTTTGCACTCGACACACATAGAGAAATGACTTACGATGTTTAATTTTTTTGTAATAGGCGTACAAGGACTTTAATTATATCGAAGCCAAAATGAACAAGAATCTGAACAACTTATCGCTATGCCATGGTTACTGGTCCTACGTGACTGACAACACAAGTGTAATGATGCAAATTCCACACTTACAAATGACTATCATCAGCAATTAGAACTTAGACAACTCTCAATTCACTACTACATAGTTCAAAAGGGGAACACTATTAACACTGAAATAAAAATCGAGAACAGAGCATAAAGGCAGACATTCGCGATTGTTAGACTCTTGCCAAAACTTCGCGGCTATGCGCGTTGGCTGGGAATCGGCTGATCCACATGTCTGAAGTCAATCATATAAATGCTCGACCCAGCACTGCCAATAGTAGAATCACACTCACATTATGAATATCAACTAAGACTAAACTTGATTATGTAACTTAACGGCTAGACATTGCTTTGTGCACAGAATAATATTTAAGCCTAGGATTACACTTACACTACTAATTTATATTACCTTATACTAACTTATACTAACTTACACTACACATAGACTGTACTTAAAATTACGGCACTACATCATCACACGTGAGTTGAGTTACTACATCTGTTCAACTATATAATCTTGGTGAGTAGTCTTGTCTAAACTGAAGGAAACCACCTCGCAGAACCAGGATCAGATACAAATGCTAAGTCAGTCTTCTGCTGCGTGCTTCTTCAAAGAACTGCTCCGTCCATTGTTTAAGAAACCGAACTTAAAACTCAGTCGGTCATGCCAGTTATTGCCAGTTAGATCCATCCAGGGTTTCTCCAAAAACGGTTTACAAATCAATCATTCAATTATTCATTATATAAAATATGTTCCTCATGTGTGGAACCTATGCCTTTCAAACAAAC
>JAGKTI010000351.1:57585-80516 GCA_018397915.1 Birgus latro
GTAACCATGCACCGGACCGATTCCTGACCATAATATTCCCTTTATATCGTACCAATTGATGTAAAACTTGTGCTGGGCCGATATATAAATAAAAAAAATTTTCCGACACTGGGCTGAAGCGGTAACCATACATTGAACCGATTCCTGGCGGTAATGGTTTCATATATATATATATATATATATATATATATACAGTATATAATGGTCCTATTGGTGTAAAACATATATTAGACGGATATATAAGTATAACTTTTTTCGAGAATTGGATCAAGAATGGTAATAACATGTTGACGCAATCTATGTATTGCTGATCACGCCAGTCAAGCAGCTAACAACTGAGTGATATAATAATTATACATCATCCATCACAGATCTTTTTCATATATTGGATAATTGAATTATATTTTATATAATATAGAAACTTCGACTGAGACGGGAGTTTTTTTTTTTTTTTTTTGGTTATAGAACAAAAGTCTTATTTTTGGTAATGTTTTTGTGAAACTGAACGTATTTTCAGCTTACTAGATCATAACTGATAATGTTAAAGGGGCATTGCTTTACACACAACATATATACAACTGGGTCTATAGAATGATCAGAGTTACACTTGAAAATTAAGGCTGTCTGTGGCTTAGTGGTAATATTCACATATCTGATGTGTGGGAGGCACGGGCTCGAGCTCCCCACAAGACAGTTAATTTGTTTCATTTCAAACATTTCATCACTTGGCAGCTATTTGGGACAGATGGAGATACTGAGCTCGCAACATAGTGTGTATTCGTAGATGTATTTACAAGTAACTTGGGTAAGAGAGACTTCGCTCACTAAATCAGATGTCAGGTGTGTGGAGTGTACGGTAGGTATTCAGAGGACAAAGGTTCGAATCCTGATTTTTTTTTTTTTTTAGCATAGAAGCATTTAAAGGTTGAAAGTTGACAGTGTTATTCCCTAAAAGGAAGAAAAAGTAAATTTCAAGATCTGTTAATTCCGAGCTATCCAGAAACACTTACTTGTAAATTGGCCCGATTACTTACACCCAATTCGGATATAATTACTGGTTTCCGATACAAATAAGATGTTGGGCCAGAACAGAACCGAATCTGGATCTATGTGCAAACGGTTGTCGGCACTTGCACTGGGACAATTCAGGTCATCTGGCTTGCCTGTACCATTCCAACACCACGTGCCCTCACAAGCCAGCATCGGTACGGTTCTGATCCAACACAATCATGTTTGCTGGGAGAATTCTTGATGGGATATCCTGACAGGTATTCTTCTCTTCTTGGAAATACTTATCTCAGCAAAACATTGCAGGAAGTGGAGTTCACTCCTGGACTTTTTTTCCTGGATCTCAGCAGAAGCCAGTGGATGGAATACTCTGCATATGTTCTCGTGGGTGGGTACCATGTTCTAGCTGCTCGTGGTCATCCTAAGCCGGACCCCTGGTATTTCCTAGTGCCTCTTGCACCAGTGGTTTGGGCAACTTTGTTAATGGCATTGTTGGCTGTGTGCTCAGTGATGCTGCTCCTGCCTTTCTGTTTTCATGCCCGCACACAAGAACCAGGCATCGTAGATGCCTACTCTTTTAACTGTGTGACTGTGTGTGCGTTCTCCTGCAAGGAGGTAACTAGTTTAGCCTGTTGAAGCTCTCATTTATTTGACATTATCTTATGGAAGTTAAAGTTAACTTTGAATGATTACCATACGACTATATATGGTAAATTATGCTGGTGCACTTGTGACATTCGAAGCAGATCATTTCTTCTAGGCATGAGAAAAAAGCCTTTTTTGGGGGGGCGGGGGTTATAATCCCCACTTACTTTGATAAAGAAAAACTTTACCAGGTGCTTTATAAACGTACAGAAAAAAGACTGTCTTTATTAAATACATCAGGCCATCTACTACTACCGCGATCTCTATTCTGTGTTACTATATTCCATTTTGTGACAGATAAAGAGAACAAAAGTCGGCGGTGGCGGGAGCGTGTGATGCTGGGGGTGTAGATGCTGATGATGGTGGTGCTGACACAGAGCTACGTCGGTAATCTCATGTCCCTTTATGTCCCTCTTGGCAGTCAGATACATCGGCCAACCATACCAGAGATTTGATGACGTTCTTAACAACTCTGATGTTGGGATAATTCTTGTTCAGAACACTTTGATCATCCACTTTCTTAAAGTGTGCATTTGTTTTGTGATGTAAATCGAAATCACGTGCAGTAAACCTTTTCTATACTGGATTAGTTAAGGGGAAACCCAGTCCGATAAAGCGAATAATCTGCAAAGTCCGATAGTTCTTACTTAAATGGAGATTTCAAGTAATAATGGAAAATAACAGCGCATAATAGCATATCCAAATACTAAAAATTAAAACTATACCATTTTACACTAACTTGGCCCATATTTAGACCCGTGTCGTCATGATTCGCTCAACTGGGTGGGAAAAACTGACTCTAGCATTTAATAACTGCTTTCTGAGTCATCCAGTGCACGGGAAGCGATATGATTTGATGTGATACGCCACAGTTGTCTAGAAAGTCCTTGTGAATTTCTCCATCGACTGTTTTTCCGGAAATGCTCAAGTGTTTATTTAATCCTATATCAGGTATAACGGGGTATGGTAAGACGATGGTTTACTGTACCATTATTTGCTTAGTGCCAAAGAGCTTTTAGGCTGTTGTGTATGGCCAAACCATTTCTACATAAAGTAGTGTCTAATCACTCAAGAGGCATTACATGAGTTTCTCACATTTTTCATTGGTAACAGAATGCGATACGTTTAAGGCCATTTGTCCCATCAGGAAACTATTGGTAGATTTGTTCTTTATCAGTCCATCAGTACTTGTAGACCAAGAATCAACTATCAAGTGTGGCTTGTTCTGAGCAGCTAATACACTTCCCGGTCCTAATCAGTTATCTTCACAGTATGCCATACAAGCAGTTATCTGGTAAAGCTTCACTACTACTGTACTGTATGCTATGGAGGCAATTATTTTCTCCAAGTTTCACCCTTTAATTTAATCGAAAGTATTCAGTACAGCTGAGTATTACTGAGAGCCTTCTGCATTTCAGGTGGCCAAGTCGGGTCCACTCTGCGATCTGGGGACCCTGACTGACACAGAACGCTTAGCTTACAGATAGTTCGCTGAAGTACCCCAAAGCCTGGACACCATTGTGCTGGATAGTAGTCACGTCGTGTTTGATATGGTCATCTATAATCACGTTCTGCCAAGGAGCCTTTCTATTACAGGTTATTACGTGGTTGCCAGGTTCACTGGAATTATTTATGGTCATACCATTCTAGTAATCTCTGCTATAAAATGTAGCTTCTCTCATGTCAGTGGGGAGATTGGCTCATTCAGCTTTATTAATTAGAAAGGGTTTTAAATATCAGTCACTGCATCTTGTAAGCCTTTGCAAGAAAGACTCTCTTATTCTAACTAACAGTATAATAGCCCTGTCACTATATCATCAGTAAATATTTTAACAGGTACTTGTGATTTTATCATGTCCCGGAGCAGCTACCTCACCACTCGCCTGGGCATGCTGGCCCAGAAGAATAGCCCCTTTATGCCAAGGTTAAATCACCTGTGAGCACTGAACAGTTTGTCAGCAACTAAATAATACAGAAAACAGTAGTAAAGTGTGATGTTTCATAGATATCAGAAACGGAAAATGCTTTATCATATCATGAGGAGTATTTATCAAGACATATACTAATTTGTGTATTGAACATAATTCCCAAAACAGTTTAATTTTCCTGAATAGGGCTTATAAACTGGTGTAATCTGGTATATATGATAAATGGCAGATATTCTCATATCCAAACTCCAGCACTTGCAAGAACCCTTCCATAAACATCACCGTCACCTCTGCCCTCTCACTCAGCAACTTGTGGATAGGTCCTGCCACGACCTTCTTGGACGCCCTGGAAAACCACTGGTTTATTAGAGTTTACTCTGTAACTTCCATACATGTTTCGAGACTTGTGTTAAAACATAAGTATAAATCTTGCATGTAAATTTACCAAGCATGTTATCATTTGCATTAAACATTTCATTTCATCCATAGGTGGGATTTACTTTAATGAGGTTAAGGAATTGATGTGGGTTAGTTGATAAAGGAAAGGATTACGACATTATATGTCATATTCCTTATTTTCAGGGCATGTTCGTTGTGTTCGGGTGTGGAATCGAAGTGGCCGTTTTGGCGTTGGTGATGGAGCAAATGTGTCTCGGGGCCAAGTGGAGAAAGCAGGGCCAGGTGGACACCCATGACACACACACCACGTCCATCACCACCACCTCAGATCACGCACATCATCAATACCAACCACGAGCTTCACATGAAATTCATACTACACTTTAAGCCTCTAAATTTATAATAATGCACAGACCATAAATATATGAGTTAAATGATAAAGAAACGGCGATTTTAATTCGAATGACAAATCCTTGCAGTGTCATTCACCGTGATGTTCTTTCATCGATGTCAGCATTCCCCTCGCATCATTTCTGTAAACAAATATATTAATAAATATTTGAAATATGATTACTAGCGGGAACAAGAGTATATTCTATCTCTCCTCTAAATTCTATAAGAGGAATGAGATTATAGATATGAAAATATCTCTTGCCAACAGCTCAAAGACAAAATCATTTAAAATTTGGTAGAAGTACATAACCCACTGACTCTCGACTGAACAAACTAAGTGAAATTCTTAGCCGTATTAGGGTTACTAAACATAGTTCATGAAGTTTATGAATGCCGGAGAAAAGCATTGATCGCAAATGCCTTTTAAATTATTTTTTACACATCTTCTAATGACAAACCATTACCAAGTAAGTTTTCTAAAGTACTGGCAACATATATATTGCTAAAGGGGTGACTGCTAATGTTAAGATGACACAAACTTTTGCAATTTGAAGAATTATTATGGACAATGACCATATTATCGTATGGGCCACTGCATGGGTTGTGCTTGAGATACCTTAGGTCACCACGTCTACTGGAGTCTAACTTGTATGTGGTACAAAAAAGTCTATTACTGTTTCTGTTGTTGAGAAAAATAAATTCATAAAATAGGTTTGTAATATAGATGTGCACTAGCTGAATTGGTGAGAGGGGAGGAGATGTTCACTGAGTGACGCGATGAGAAGGGAGGGGTAGGTATTAACTGGCTTGTGTGGTGAGAGGTGAGGGGGAGATTTCTACTGCCATAAAAGGGTCGCAAAAGTCCAGTCTCCACTCAGTGCTCCTTGCTGCTTCACGCTGTTAGTCCGACTCCAGTCTCACCTACACCCCTGCACCCTGATCGTGAGTCATTTGGCAGTGTTGAGTAACCATAAGCAGTAGGTCGGTGTTAATCTCCGTCGCATTTACTCTACTCTAGCTTACTTTTCAAAATGAGATCCTCTGTGATCATAATCGGATGAACGACTCACGGTTGTTATTTTCAGTTCCCTGGGATAACTGGCGTTTGCTTTAACTTAGACATTGATTATTTTAGTTCCATAATAAATGCAGACCAATCGTCGTAGTAGTTCATTAGCTGCGGATCATTAAAGAAAATAGACAGGAAGTCAAAATATATTCCTCAATCGATAACTGGGAAAACCTACCATACTGAAACAGATACGGCTGAAGGAAACTCAGATTATTCACTTCTTGCCTCAGTGGTTTTTCAGAAATTTAGATTGTTGTGTCAAAGGAATGTGTATTAAAAAAGGCACAAGTACAGTATTCTGACTGCATTTTATAGCACAGTGGAATACGCAGATGCCATCTACATAAGACAAAGATGCCTTGTACATAAGATTGTGCACTATCGTAGGAGTGAAACTTATCTTTACTACAAAACTGCCGTATGAAATTCAATACAGCAATCTCCAGGTGTCATAATGCAACTGACTGTAACTGTAATGAATTTATATATTGGCTGTGGCTTGGAATAAGTTCATGATTTTGTGATACATAAAACAGTTGTACATGAATATTCAAAAACACGTACCTTCTCTTCCCCCTCCCCCTTCCTGTTGACACTTAAAATGCAGCATCTCGCACACGAATATTTGCATCAAGTGGAATTATGAATGTCCCTCAGTGGTAACAGAATTTTATATGAAAGAAATTTTAACAGTTTACTTATCGCCGTATAAATAATATACTGTGTATGGTCATCGATGCGATAAGATTCCATTTTCTGTTGAATAATTTTCAGAACATGGGAGTACAGCGGTCATGCCGATCAACTTCCCTGACCGAACGCAGCAGCTTTATCTGGATGTGGGTGGGGGGCCTGTCAGCTCGTGCCATAGGTAGGGTAACCGGATTCAGCGTCACCACTGTCTGTAGGTGGCTCAATCGGTGGAAGAACGAGGGACACGTTGAGAACAAGCCGCGCAGAGGCAGATCTACAATGGAAGATCACTTCAATTCCAATCATAACCATATCCAAACATATCGTCATATAGCGCTCCACCTTGATGGGTTACAAGTGTTTGATATGAATCGCAGAGCAGAACATACAGGGTTTCATCATAACTGTGAATGCATTGAATATCCAAATCTAGGCTATTACTGAGCTTACCACAATGCCGAAAAGACGCACGGTTTGGTAGAATTTTTTTTTCTCTGCATAGTTAACTCTGCAAACTGCTGATGTTTTGAAATACCCATGCTAACAGAATTAATCAAACAGGCTGTTACCCTAACGTGAACCTCATATTCCAAGAGAGCAATACTGGGTAGAAAGCATAGTTCCTCGCAAACCTTTGTAGAATAATTATGTATCCACGAACATTCAAGTAGAAGACAAGAGAACGGAATCAAAATGTAAACTATAGAAACGTTCGCAACCGTTAATAAAGAGCTAATTTGTCTTTCAGTTGATCTGAATGCATATAGAATCACCAGGAAAAAGGTTGTACTCGGTCAGTCTTACAGGCTTTACCAACATAAACCATTTACGTTTTGAATTAGGATAAATATTTTAACCTTATTTTTTGGAATAATTGGTTTCATTTGTCTTCATATACCACTTATTAGATGTGTTGGTCAGGTAGTGCTTCACCTTTTACTTAACTAGCTTACTGTCTTGAAATACTGTGTTCTCGACCTCTTGCAAGAATGAGTCCTTGAATGCCATGCTTGGCTAAAAAAGCAATGTACGATTTATTGTCTTTGAATTGCAAGACTCGATATTTTCGATGTTAATCTTGACTTGTCACGCTTTAGACTTGCATTTCAGCTTACTTTCACTGATAGAAATACATACTAAAGAGACCGAAATGTGACTTTCATTCAGCTATAACTTCACATCAAATTACCTTCTTTCCTCACTTCTTACCAAACAGATTATCTTGCACAAAGGTAGAAGTGGCTTGGCAGGAGTTGGCATGCTAAACAAAAACATCTTACAATGTAAACATGCAACCAAATATTGTTACATTCATATCACTTCACGCCTGGTGTTATGGTGCTCAGAACGCCCAGTTGGAGTGAAGGCCCTACCGGAAAAAAAAAAAAAAAAAGAGATCAGTCGTCAAAATGTAACTGGGATTTTTAAAGTGTATTGCTACGAAGCGTAACCTTAATGTGTCATGGACTTCGTTGGCTCTGACTTGGTCCCCGATGCCCAGTTGGAGTAATATAGGACTGGGTACTAATCCAGACTCTGATCACTTATTATTTATGCACCTAAAAGAGACACTGGCACTGGCTTTTACCCTTTTATAAAAGATAAGGTTAAAATGCTCCCACATCCTCCAACCAGATTGTTGAGAAAACAATGGCCAGATTGTTCACGGATTCTTTTAAGATAACGGGAAAATGAACACTCTTGCCTTCAGGAAGTATCTGTAACAAAAAGCGATAAAACTGAGTCGCATTTCAAACTCAGTGGTGTATATTTCTTCTTGTGACTCCATAGGAGTCAATGAAGAAATAAGCATAATATTAGCGAAAATATTAGCTGCACATAGGACATGCAATTTCTTTACAGATTCTTAACATATTAAGTAACCTTTTTAAAATGTCCAGTAATAATAGGGCAACTTTCTGAGTTGTGTCCCACTTGTATGAAAGACAACACAACAGTTCAGTGTTTAGTAGCCTACACCATAGGTATCTTATTGATACCTGTCTGTCTTATATTTAAAAAATAATGCAGATCTTAAACATGTAGTATCTGAACAAAATATACAACGTCGTTTATACACAGTAATTCTTCTCCAGAGGTTAGTTGTGGTGTGATGGCGACTACTACAGCGAGACTGTGGCTTAGTCTGGGAGTTACGTGCCTTCTTGTACACGCTCGCCTGTTTCATAACTCAGGCAAGTGAACCCAAGTTGTAATTAAAGAAAATCGATGATATTGATAATTATAGGATTGTCATCTTAGCTTACCTCAGTGTGTATATCAAAATACTAGTCATATTTGGACTGTATGTAACTTTTACGGACATCTAATAACAAAAAAAAAATGCTCTTCTTGGCCTATATTCCACACACAAAACAAAATAATGTTCTTGAGCTGCGACAAAAATGAACGGCAAAGAAAATTTAAACATAAGACGAGTGCGACGTTTGAGGCAATATCATTTTTATAACGTTTTTCTTTCCATACATCAGCTGGCCAATTAAGTGTAATCTAATGTCTAATTAAGCATAAAATACATACCCGAACCTCGATAAATACAGAATGTGTTTTTCATTCAGGATTCTGTTCCACATCATTTCAGTGGAGAATAGAGGATGTTATGTATTGTGTGTATACCAGTATAGATATATCTACGTATTACAAAGATGTACCTTAACAGTTTCTTGGGATACAGACTCATTCCAGTGCATTTTTCTAGGGGCCGGAATATCTCAGTGGTAGCTCTGGCGCTTCACGACCATAGGGTTGGCAGTTAGAGCCCGCACAAGGGCACCGTATTTCTGGTGAGGGATGTACCTTTCTCGACAATGATCTCTTCTTCCCCTCCAGAGATTTATGGTCCATTGGGCCTAGCTCGGGGGATTCACCATCTGGCTATAATCTAACAGTCATATCTAGTATTAGACAACCCTTTTCATTTTCAAGATCAGTTAATAATACCAATTAAAACAGGTACCGTCTTGTCCTACAGAGTTCACTACATCTACACTTACTGTAAATTCATCTCCATATTTGTCAGAAAAAATTCGAGGATCGCTCGAGAGTCGCCGAGCACTGGATATCATGTTGGCCACAGAGCAGTGTTCCTGCACCTCCATCATCCTGGTGAAAGACGACTCTCCATGGACGTTCTCCGTGATGCAAGTGCGTCACTGTTGACATAAAGGAAAACTTGGCCATTCTTAAATTGGGTTAAGGAAGTTGGATTAGATTATACTCGTGTGGAGAAAGCAAAATCTGTCCTTACGATACATAATATGTAATTCACTCATCCTCTTACACAAAGCTAAAAAACAGACTGAATTAGACTCTGCTTGGCAGGTGATTGTGGCATACCTATGAAAGTGTTGCTATGGAACTGCAAGGCACTAAATTACATAAAGACATTTATTGTGGAAGATGTTTTCCAGGATAGGAACCTGCAAAAATCTCTTCTCCAAAGAATATTAGTCAAATTGAAGATCCATTCATTGCTACATGCTTTACTTTCAATGGAGTCAGTGGTGTAAAATGAATATAGATCGTCTCTATGAATTCTGTTTCAGGATCTAACTGACTTACAAGCTCCGTGGGGAGTCGGGGTGTTTGGGATGAAAAATGATGAACAAAACACCAACATGACCCTTGAAAAACTCTCTCAGGCTATCACCAATGCTCGACGGGTAAGTGGCTACAGCATGTCAAGGCCGATAAAATAGCTTTGAGAGGTGGACTAAGGACGTGTGTGTGTGTGTGTGTGTGTGTGTGTGTGTGTGTGTGTGTGTGTGTGTGTGTGTGTCATTGCAAAAACAGATTAAATGCATCCCTGTGTGTGTGTGTGTGTGTCATTACAAAAACAGATTAAATGCATCCCTGTGTGTGTGTGTGTCATTGCAAAAACAGATTAAATGCATCCCTATGTAGAGTAATGAGCTTAAAACTGAAACGGCGTTTTGATTACTTTCTGTAACATTAGCTACGTGAAGTGTCATGGTGGGTGACGGTGGTGGTGGTGAGCGAGGACCCAACCTTCCTCTCTGCCTTCTCTGAGTCCTCCTTCAAGAACCACCTCCTGTCCGTGCACACGGTGAGGCTGCTCGCCTTCACTCGCCTCCCTCTCCATCACCTCCAAACCCCTCACCACCTACACAAGACTCTGTCACGCACCAACGCTCTACTCGCTCTTGTCGACGATGCATTACCAGTCCTTAGGTACTGAATACTTTCTATGGACGAGAGCACTAATACGAGGTGATATTGCTTACTTTGATACATTGACTCTTTTTATATCAATTCATTTCTTCTCTTTTCATATTTCTGTCAACAGGATCAGAGTGCTGTCATGGCTACCCTTCACTGATCCAGAAACTCGGCCATTACAGGTTGCGTCGTGGAGTAGTGACAAAAATCTAAGTCTAGTGCACCCACCAAATCTTTTTCCAAAGAAATTTTTACGGTAAGCTCTTGCTGTCCGTAACTCTCGACGATCCTTACAATATGTGAATGTTTTTATCATATGGTCTTTGTTCAGAATATGCTAATGTTTATAATTTTTCACTTGACGAGATTGTGGATGCAGTCATCTGGAATACTGGACAACATTGCATCTAAAATGTACCTTACATAATTTGAATGCTAGAACTGACGATGGAATGCAGCTACCCTTTTCACTGTACTTGTTTCGTTAGCTGGTGCTTAGTTTGTGGAAGATATGTCCAGTTTATTGTGAGGATAGTCCTTGGTCGCGGCAGACCACAACCTTTCGCTGCAGGTTCCCCCACCGACCCCATGTGATGGTGACAGCCGAGGAGTTCCCTTCGCAGTCGGCGGTTATGGTAGACGACCCAACGAAACCTGGCGGCAAGCGGCTTAGTTTTACGGGTATAGCGGACTATATCATGGAAATACTGTCCACGGCTATGAACTTTACGTGAGCTAATGCTTGCACACATTCTAATATACACAGCTGTTTTCTTGGATGCAGTAAAAGTCTTCGTTGCACATGTTTATATTCTATCATGATGCAAATCACAGTTTAGAATTCTTTGTGTTATTTTACTGATTTTATGTCGACATAGTTTGCATTAATAACATATACTGAAACATTCAGGCTTAGTTTTCAGAAGAAATTCCAAAGGAAGTGTTCTGACAATCTTCCAAGCCACTTACAGTATGACTCACAGTTCAGTTTAACGACAGTATGCAACGAGGAGCTAATGATAAGTCATATATTTTGTTCAAACTATTTTTAAAAACTCTCTGACAGGTACACATACTTGAGAGCCCCCGACAAAAGCTGGGGCCTGCACAAGAGTGATGGGACCTGGTCTGGCATGCTGGGACTCATCACACGTGAGGTGAGTTACTACATCTATTCAACTATACAAACTTGTTGACTAGTCTTTCCTAAACTGAATGAAATCATCTGGCAAAACAAGGATCATTTTCAAATGATAAGTTAGTCTACTGGTTAGTGATTCTTCAAAGAACTACTTCGTCTATTGTTTTAAGTAATTGAACTTATGTTCAGACTCAGTCGGTCATGCCAGTTTCTGCCTTTTTTTTTTTTTTTGAAATAACAGAACAGAGGAAGGAAAAACAAATGAATTACATGAAAATCCATACACCAGAATACTGGTGTCCTCCATTCATGAAATATCTGTAACAGATGGACTTGAACAGCTGTAGGTTGAAGTATGGAGGGAAACAACTCTGAGGAAGCAAGTTCCAGAGAGATGCAATTCGGGGAATAAAAGAATTCTGATATGCGGAAGTTCTGCAATATTGCTGTGTGACATTCCAGTCATGAGTGCGATCAGATGCCCGTGCAGCACGAGGGAAGGCATGGAGAGGTGGCACAATGGATGCAACTTCGTGTGAGCATTTGCCATTAAAATATCTGTAAATCAGTACAAGGGAGGCAACATTCCTTCTTACTCGTATGGGAGGTAAATTATTTGTAATAACAGGGTTATTAATAATTCCAATAGCTTTCTTCAGAATTTTTTGTAGTTGTTTTAATGCAACGTCTCCACATCCATTCCACAAGGGTGAGCAATATTCAAGCTGAGACCACACATGACTCTTGTAAATTATAGCTATCTGCTCGTCAGTGAAGAAGTTACAGACTCTGTACAATAATCCAAGTTTCTTTGAGGCGGGTTTAGCAAGTGATCTGACATGAGAGGTCCAGCTGAGGGCGCTGTTAAGTAAGACGCCGAGAATTTCAATACTTTTGGAGTCGGGAATATTAGTAGCATTAAAGGTAATATATGAATCAGGCAATATCTGTCTGTTTTAAATTGTATATATTTTGTTTTACTAGCATTACAACCTGCCAAGATAATTTATAAAATAATTTACAAATTATTCACTAGTTAATTCATTATTACACACTTGTATAAAATATGTTCCTCATGTGTGGCATGTAATTCTTGTAAACAAACTTTTTTTAATAAGAGATTTTAATGAATACTAAAGATGGCATAATGAAAATTAAGGCCTATGTCCCGCTGTCGGGAACGTTCCCATAACACGCCACGATCTTCGTGTCTTGGTGTGTCGCTGCATGTCATCATGAGTAAAGTGGCGTGACTTGGCGATGACGTAGCGCTGACTTGGAGAACTTGGTCATTCTTCGCGGTTCTTTGCACACTACGACATTTTTTGGAATGTTCAAAAATTGTCGGCATGGGCAGAGACAAAGAGGAGAACGTGTCATGTGACGGTAATGTCATTATTTTGTCTTAGCTGTGACTTAGCGTGTCTTAGTGTATCTTAGCTTGTAATAGGTGTAACTTGACATGTCATAGCAATAGCTTGGAGATCGATCCCGAAGACCCGTTACGAAACACGAAGTAATACCTACGACAGGCAAAGTTATACCTAAGACATGCTACGACAACTTACGACACGCTACGTCAGCGTGTCGTAGCTTGTCGTGGTGATGTCGTAACGTGATGCTGAGTCAGAGTGACCATTACTTTTTAACTGAGGGATGATCGTAGAGTGTCATCAAGATAACGCGACGCTTCCATAGAGTGTTGCGGGATGTCATAGCAATGTCATTGTGTATCTTAGCACTAACCTGAAATGGCCGTTTAGGCC
Source organism: Birgus latro (assembly GCA_018397915.1). Taxonomy (NCBI): domain Eukaryota; kingdom Metazoa; phylum Arthropoda; class Malacostraca; order Decapoda; family Coenobitidae; genus Birgus; species Birgus latro. The sequence continues at coordinate 70,831 of JAGKTI010000351.1, forward strand.
TACCGTTTGAGGTATGATCGTGGCATTTCACAAAATCATACATCGAGGATGAAATCGTGGTGATCGGGTCCGTTCTCGAAGATGAACTTGAATATGAGACACGGCCTTAAGGCATGCGACTTCGGATGAAAATTAATCCATTAGCTTCGAGAGTTCCTGTGTGGGGGATTCTGCTTGAAGGGTACTAAGCATATCACCCTCTGCCAATCAGCTCAGAGTCGCGAAGCTCAAACGTTTCTACCCTCTTTATTAAATTTTGAAAATGCCCTCCTCTGTCCTCTATTGTGGACACTGGGTACAAATGGGTTGAAGAAATAGTGCCAGTGTTTAACCCATTACCTCTTAGAGTTCCTGTGGGGGAGATTTTGCTGGAAGAGTACTAAGCATACCGCCCTCCGCCTATCGGCTCATAGTCGTGAAGCACATAGGTTCCTATCCCAGGGTCCTCTTCTTTATTTAATTTTGAAAAGGCCCATCTCCATCTTATATTGAGGACACTGAGAGCAAATGGGTTAAGGCATGCGACTTTGGATGAAAATTTAGGTATGCAACTTCGGAAATCTGTCTCTACACTCATCATCCTTAACCGTTCCATATCTTGTATTGATATTATATGGAGTAGTTTGTTAGTGGTGAGCACCGAGTGACATACTGTAGTGTTGTGTCCAAGAATTACGCAGAGTAGTTGAAATATTTTCTAGCAACTATGATGAGGCTTTGGAGCTGCCGTGAGTGAATCAGAGTGGTTCCTGTCAATCGCCTCTTAGTTGCCTAGAAGGGAAGGCTGTTGCTCAGTGCTCTTTCGCTGGTCTGTATCGTAGTAGCAATTGCCACACTCATTCATACAACAGTAATCTCCATGACCACTGCAGCTAAAGTTTGGTATATTACTTTGTCCACTTCTAGCTGAAAAGCATTGCAACATATTCGCTAGCAAAACTTCAACCTACCCAACCATATTGTCACTCTTGGTAACCGTGACAGAGTCGACGGAATACACATTTCAGCTACATCTGTTCTGCATAACTTTGTAGACTGGAAACAGTTTATCTGGTATTAGGTATTTGTATAAGTATTATCTTCATGTGAAAGGTATGGTGTCGGTAATGTAAAGTCGCACAACAGAGAGGGTTTAGAGTTGATAGAGATTAGAATTCCTGATGGTACATCTTGGCAAGTATTCTTCTCCTTTGAAATATTTACCTTAACTAAACATTGCAGGAAGTGGAGTTCACTCCTGGACCTTTTTTCCTGGATCCCAGCAGAAACCAATGGATGGAATACTCTGCATATATATTCATGGGTGGGTACCATGTTCTAGCTGCCCGTGGTCATCCTAAGCCGGACCCATGGTGTTTCGTACTGCCTCTTGCACCAGTGGTTTGGGCAACTTTGTTAATGGCATTGTTTGCTGTGTGCTCAGTGATGCTGCTCCTGCCTTTCTGTTTTCCTGTTCACGCAAAAGAACCAGGCAGCGCAGAAGCCAACGCCTTTAACTGTGTGCGCGTTCTCCTGCAAGAAGGTAACTAGTTTAGTCTTATGAAGCTGTCAGTGATCTTACATTAACCTGTGGAAGTTAAAGTCATCTTAGCATATTTAACATAACAATGATACATGGTTCAAATATGTTGGTGGACTTGTAAAATTCGAAGTAGATCATTTCTTCTAGGCAATAAAAAAAAAAGCCACTTTTTTCTTTTGGTTTATCATCCCCACTTAGTTTCATAAAGAAAAACTTCATCATGTGTTTTATAAACGTACAGAAAAATGACTGTCATCATTAAATACATCAAACCATCTACTGCTGTCGGGATCTCCATTCCGTGTTACTAAGTTCCCTTTTGTCGTAACAGACATAAAGGGAACTAAAAGTCGGTGGTGGTGGGAGCGTGTGATGCTGGGGGTGTGGATGCTGATGATGGTGGTGCTGACACAGAGCTACGTCGGGAATCTCATGTCCCTCCTGGCAGTCAGATACATCGACCAACCATACCAGAGACTTGATGACGTTCTTGACAACTCTGATGTTGGGATAATTCTTGTTCAGAACACTATGATCATCCACTACCTTGAAGTGAGTAATTGTTTTAACGATGTAATTCTAAATCACATACAGTAAATCCTCACTATACCGGATCTGTTGAGGGGAAACCCAGTCCGATGAAACTGATCATCTGCCAAATCCGATAGTCCCCACCCAAAGATGGATTTCAAGTAATAATGGAATATAAAGGAGTTGCTCATGTTATTCAAGTACTAAAAATGAAAACTATACCATTTTACACTAACTTGGACAGTATTCGCACCCGAGTCATAGCACTTCTTCAAAATTCGCCCAGCCGGGTTCGAAAAAACCGCCTTCAGCATTGCTAACTGCTTTCTGAGTCACCCAGCATACGGGAAGCGATCCGGTTTGATCTGTTAGGCCACAATTGTCTGGAAGGTTTGTGTGGCTTTTTCCATTTACCGAATGGAGGAAACCGGTATCAACGACTGTTCTTCTGGAGACCTTCAGGCAATCTTCCAATCCTATATCCGTTCGAACGAGGTATGTTAAAGTGAGGGTTTACTGTACCATTGTTTGTTTAGTTCCAAAGAATTTTTAGGTTATCAACAAATGCTACCCCGGTTGTGTATAGCCAAACAAGTTCTTTATGAAGTAGCGTCTAATCACTCATGAAGCATTCCATGAGTTTCTCACATTTTTCATTGGAAACGGAATGTGATACGTTTAAGACCATTCGTCTCATCAGGAAACTATTGGCAAAGCTGTTCTTTATCAGCCCATCAGTACTTATAGACCAAGAATTAAATAACAGGTGTGGCTTGTTCTGAACAGCTAATTGACTTCCCAATCATAATCAGTTATCTTCACAGTATGCCATACAAGTAATTATCTGGTAAAGCTTCACAACTACAGTACTATGTGCCATGGAGTCAATAATTTTTTCCCAGTTTTCACCTATTTTTATATTCGAAAGCTTTCAGTACAGCTGAGTATTACTGAGAGCCTTCTGCATTTCAGATGGCCAAGTCGGGTCCACTCCACGAGCTGGGGAACCTGATGGGCACAGAACGAGTGGCTTACAGATCGTTCGCAGAATTACCCCAAAGCCTGGAGACCATTGTGCGGGATGGCAGTCATGTCGTGTTTGATATGGACATCATGTATAATAAAGTTCTGCCAAGGAGCTTTTCTCTCACAGGTTTTTATGTGGTTGTCATGTTCACTGTAGTTATTTATGGTCATACCATTCTAGCAATCTCTACTATAAAATGTAGCATATCACATCTCAGTGGTGAGATGGGCTTATTCACTACACTTAATTAGAAAGGATTTTAATTATAAATCACTGCCTTGGCGTTTGACAAATGGCATCATGTAATTTTTGCAAGGAAAGCTCCCTTATTCTATTTAACAGTATTATAGTCCTGTCACTACCTATCTATCTATATATACCTAGGATGCTATCCCAAAAGAAGGGGGGCTGCCAAGACAGGACGACACACTTCTATTTTACTCTTCCACAAATACACACACACACACACACACACACACACACACACACAAATACTTGTGTTTTAGCCTCAAGGGGAGAAGGGACAGATACTCATCGCACCTCACCGCACGAGGGTGAGCTGTGCAGTGCAATTAGCAACATCCGCAGCAGGATCCGACAGGATATACAGTAGTTAACCTATGTCACATAATAATGGACCCATCCCCTTACTTGCACCTTACCTGGCCAGTTGATCTGACCAATTGCGGGCGAATAACCCTTCGGGACCGCATCACCATTTATTAATTCATAGTGTTCTCCAGTCATCCCTCTCACGCACAGACACTCTTCCCTGCTCTACAGACATCCCTCTCGCATCTAACGCTCTCTTCACACTACCCGTCCTCCCTATTCGTGGTTCCTCTCAGCCTTACATGTCTCACATCGGATCCAGTCATCTTTTTCACCAGTCAATCTTCATCCATTCTCTCTATATGCCCAAACCATCGCAACACTCTCTGTTCAACTTCTTCAGACATTTCCATCATAACCCCAATTCTCCTTCGCACTTCATCATTTCTCACTTCATCATTTCTCACTCTATCCATACACGTCACTCCACACATACTCCTCAGACACCTCATCTCCATTACATTCAAACTTTTCCTCTCTGCTACATCCATATTCCATGTTTCAGCCCCATATAACGCAGTCAGTACCAGTGCACGCTTATACAACCTTTTCTTTACATTCATTCTAAGCGGACGACATTCAAACACTGTTTTCATTCCTCCCAGCACCTTTCCTGCTTCATTCATTCAAAACTTCAATTCTACCTCTATTCTTCCATTTACAGCAACATTGTGACCCTAAACACTTAAAACAATCTACCTCCTTAAGCACCTCATCATTCAAAACTGCATTCATCCTCCTACCATCTACCAACCTCGTGCACTTCATCAGTTTACTCTTATTCTCATTTACTTTCAATTTCCTCCTTTCACACACCCCTCCAAGCTCCTCTACCAGCTGTCTCAATCTCTCCTTCGAACCAGCCTCCAGTCCAGTACATCCACAAACAGCAGCTGATTCAGATTCCACCCTCTACCATCAGCATTAACCAGACTCAAACCTTCACCTAACACTCTTGCATTCACCCCCTTACAACACCCTCCATATAAACACTAAACAACCAAGGCGACATCATTACATCCCTGCCGCAGCCCAACTCTCACGGGAAACCAGTCACTCAGTAGTTCCCACTCATTCACACGCTCTACTATTCACATAAAAACTTTTTACTCCTTTTAACAACCAACGATCAAGTCCACACAATCTCGAAACAGTCCACAAAGTCTCCGTATCAGTTCTATCATTTACTTTCTCTAAATCAATGAACGCCCAAAACACATCATTACCCTTTGCCAAATACTTTTCACACACCTGTCTCACAGCAAACACCTGGTCTACGGATCCCCTCCTTCTCCAGAAGCCGGACTGCTCATCACCAATCACTCCCTCTGTGCCCTCTCTAACTCTCTTCGTCAACACTTTACAATACACCTGTCACTATATCATCAGTATATATTTTGACAGGTACTTGTGATTTTTACATGTCCCGGAGCAGCTACCTCACCACTCCTCTAGGCATGCTGGCTCAGAAGAACAGCCCCTTTATGTCACGTTTAAATCAGCTGTAAGTGCCGAACAGTTCATTAGTAACTAAATAATATAGAAAACTGTGGTCATGTGTGTTTCTCCTTACACGTAAGAAAGTGAAAATACTTCATATTTACATCACAGTCGAAAAAGACAAGAGGAATAATTGTAATGGCATATAAATACTGGTGTGTCGAACAAAATACTCAAAACAGTTTGATTTTTCTTTGATAGGGCATATACACTTGTGGAATCTGGTATATATGAAAAATGGGCAAAGTTCTCACATCGCAACTCCAGCACCTGCAAGAACCCTCCCAAAATCATCACCGTCACCTCTGCCTTCTCACTCAGCAACCTGTGGGTAGGTCCTGCCACGGACTTCTTGGATGGCCTGGAAAACCAATAGTTTGTTAGATTTTACTCGTTAACTTCCATACGTGTTTGGAGACTTGTGTTAAACATATAAGTATAAATCTTGCTTGGAAATTTACCAAGAAAGCCATTAATCATTTGCACTAAACATATTTAATTCCAAGGTATGTTTTTGTTTACCGATGATAATGAGGAATTGTGGGGTGGTTGATAAAGGAAAGGATTACCGCATTATATGTCATGTTGCTCATTTTCAGGGCATGTTCGTGGTGCTGGGGTGTGGTTTCGCAGTGGCCGTTGTGGTGTTGGTGATGGAGCAGATGTGTGGGGGGGCCAAGCGGAGAGGGAAGGGCCAGGCGGACACCCATGACAAACACACCGCCATCACCACCACCTCTGACCACGCACTTCGCCAATACTGACCACGCACTTCACCAGTACTGACCACGTGCATCACGTGATATTCATACTTCACTTTAAGTTTTCAAATTTATAACAATGCACATGTCATAAATATATAGTTAATTAACAAACAACAGTGATTTTAATACGAATGGGAAATCCTTGCAGCGTCATTCACCGTGATTTTTTTTTTTTCATGGATAACTTCATTCTCCTCGCATCATTTCTGTAATCAAATGTAGTAATAAATATTTGAAACATGATTAGTTGCAACAAGACTCTGATTTTCCTGACAGCAAAACTGTGTTAGAGAAATGAGATGAAAGATTTGAAATTATGTTGTCTATCAATCTATCTATCTATAGCCCGACGCCCTGATCCCGCACAGGGTGGCCACAAACAAAACGCCTCCAAGTCGCTCTGTCACCCACCATTTAACTGCAATCCCCCTAACACACTCCCCCCTCCCTCATATACCTCTCAGTTCCATCCCTCCACCTCATCCTCGGTCTCTCCCTCGCTCTCCCTCCCTTCACCCCACCTCCATCCACCCTCTTAGTCAGTCTTTCATTCTCCATTCTCTCCATATGTCCAGACAACTCAGCGTATTTCTCCTAATTTTCTCAATTACATCCACATCCACCCCACAATTTTCTTTCATTCTTCATTCGTCAACCTGTTCCTCCATGTCACTCCACATGCTCCTCTCAGGTAACTCATGTGTTGCCAATTACCCAAACTAACTGACAGTTTGGTAAAAGTCCATAACCCATTAAAACAAATTTTCTGATGCTTGTCTAAATGAAATTCTTTGCCGTATCAGGATCACTTAACGTAGTTTCTGAAGTTTTTAAATGCTAGGCAAAAATATATATATTTTTAAAATATTTTATACATACCTTCTGATAACAAACAATTATCACATAAGCTTTCTAAAATACTGGCTACATATATGATGGCTTTACCATTTTGCTAAAGTGGTGAGTGCAAATATTAACACTACTCATATTTCGCTACTTGAGGAATGAATACGGATTTTTTTTTTTTTTTAAGGTATGGGACACTGCTTGAGTGGTGCTTGAGATACCTTAGATCACCATTTCTAAAGCAGTCAAAATTTTAAATGGTAAGAAAGAAAAAACTAGCCGATTCTGTTCTAGAATTTAATGATTTCGTGAAATAGATTGGTGAGATAGATGTGCACTAGCTGAACTGGTGAGAGGGGAGAGGATGGTGTTCACTGACTAGCATGATGAAAGGGGAGGGGGAGGTATTAGCTGTCTGGTGTAGTAAGAGGGGAGGGGGAGGTATTAGCTGTCTGGTGTAGTGAGAGGGGAGGGGAGAGGTATTAACTGTCTGGTGTAGTGAGAGGGAGGGGGAGGTATTAACTGTCTGGTGTTGTGAGAGGGGAGGGGGAGGTATTGAATGAATGAATGAATGAATGTGTGACATGGCGACGCAACAGCAGAGGTCATATGCCGCCGAACACAAACAAGAAAAGAAAGTCAAAATATATAAAAAAAAACAATAAAAAGCAAAGAGAAAATCGATGCTTAAAACAAACCAACATTATAAAAGAAATATGATAAAAAGCAAAGAGGAAAACGATGCTTCAAACAAACCAACAGTACAAAAGAAACAACCAAAACTAAAAACATGGTGGAAAGACTCAGATCAAAACGGGAACATTATCATTAAAACACAAGTTAAAATATGGTAAAGCTCTATAGCTTGTGGAGAAGGCCACAACGCAACGCAAAGGAGAAGGTGCCTCCCCTCATAACACAGGCCTCTTCTCCAAGCACCGAGGAGAGAAGGTACGATCCGTTGTCAGTTCGACACCTGGAAAGGTACTGCCGACCGACGAAGGTCCCCAAGACTGGGGCACTCGACAAGGAGATACCATACAGTCAAAGGAACCAGACAGTCATCACAATAAGAAGGGTATGCTCTCTCCATTAAAAAACCATGGGTCAGCCTAGTGTGGCCAATCCGAAGACGGGCCAAAGCAATTTCCCACTGTCAGGACAGTCCCACATATCCCCCATCACCCAGGTTCTGACGTATGCTGCGGAGTTTGTTCACCCCTGCAGCATCCCACCTCCTCTGCCAGCAGAAACGGAGAGCCTCCACAGTGGCTGCACATAAATCCTCAGATGGGACACTAATTAGGAGAGGAATGAAGAGAGGCAGCAGCTCTAGCCAAAGAGTCAGCTCATTGTTCACGACCCCTACATGTTCAGGAACCCAGCACAGTTGTATAGAGTATCCTCACCTACATAATAAGAAGGGCCATTCCAAAATAGCTAGGACTAGGGGATGTGATGGGAAGCCGCGAGACAAAGCTTGTAGGGCATTGGCAGAATCACTGAAAATGGTAAAAGAAGCTGGAGGAAAACTAAAAATCAATTTAACCGTAACTAATATGGCAGTAAATTCAGTGGTAAAAACAGCTGCAGAAGGAGGGAAACTCCCACCACGGCTAAAATTACGAAAAATGACACCAAAGCCTGTCTCCACACGGGATTTAGAGCTATCAGTGTATACTGGGATCGAGTCAACGTGAGCAGAGGCATGTTCTCGAAAATAAGGCAAAGCTGCCCATGAGGAAAAAGAGGCCTTCCTCTCAAGGAAGTAATCACATGGTTGTATCTCTGGAAGAAGCCAGGGAGCCACTCTGGGGGACAGGCACAGGGCAAACAGGGGAGGACTGGACACTCAACTCCCCCGTGGCAGCTCTCGCTCTGAACGGGTGTGGATAGCGAGGGTGGGTGTATAAAAGGAGTGAAGAGCGATCTGAGAGACAACCTTACAAATCAATAAGGTCGGAAGATGGTGCAGGCGGTGCCAGCACTGCACCATTAATGACTGCCAGCGGAGATCCAGTGGCGGTTCGTTCGCATCAACCAACAGACTTGCAATCGGGGAAGACCGGAAAGCCCCAGCTGACAGGCGAATCCCGGCATGGTGGACCGAATTTAAAGGCCGCAGCCTTGCCTTAGTAGCAGAAGAGTACACCACACACCCATAGTCCAATTTGTTCCTAACTAAGGCACTGTGAAGGTGGAGTATAGGGTGGTTCTGTCAATGCCCAAGACAAGTGAGATAGAGTCCATAGTAGAGACAGGACATGGAGGCACGATAGTCGTAAAGAAGGGATATGTGGTACCCACGTCAGTCTCCTGTCGAACACAAGACCAAGAAACAATGTCTCGTCCACACATCACACCCTGTGGCCATATAACTGGAAGTCTGGGTCTGGGTGTACACCTCTCAAACGGCAGAAATGCAAGACCACCATCTTCCCTGGGGAGAAACGGAAGCCATGCATGGTGGCCCACAGAGAGACCCTGTCCAGAACGAGCTGCATGTGACGTTCGGCCATAGACATTCGAGAAGCAGCATACCATAGAGCCAATTCATCAACATACAGTGAGGCTGACACCCCTTCCGGAATTGAGGACACAATACCTTCCAAAGCTAGAGCGAAAAGGGTCACACTGAGGACACTGTCTCGAGGCACCCTTTCCTCCTGAGGGTACGAAGGAGACAGGGTGACACCAACCCTAACCCTGAATGAGCGGTCACATAGGAAATTGACTATAAATAGGGGCAGCCTGCCACGAAAACCTAAGGAATGGCGTTGTTGGAAGATACAAAACCGCCATGTAGTATCATATGCCTTTTCTAAGTCAAGGAAGACACACACCAGATGCTGCTGCCTAGCAAAAAGCATCACAAGCCGCAGGC
>JAGKTI010000351.1:89936-107366 GCA_018397915.1 Birgus latro
TGTTTAGGCTAATAAAACTACTGTATTTTGTTTTGTGACACGTGGGTTTTATTATCCAGTACTGACGAATTTGTTTTATAACATTCATTGGGGACATCACAGGTTTGTAACTGTTTCTTTCAACCCTCTGTCCCGTTCCCAAAAACAAACAGATGCCTATCTCTCCACTGCCCACAGAATATAATCCCTACATCCCCCCATCCCTAACCTACTGTGGTCCACCAGCGGCAAAGGCCTGCGTCGGCCACACACACACACACACACACACACACACACGCACACGCACAGCACACGCGCACGCACGCACGCACGCTGTTCTGACTCAGGTTGATGAGTCTTGCCCTGCTTCACCTCTAGAATCCATGACTGCGACGGTGCCAAAACATTTGAGTTTTCCTAACCTGATGAAAATAAATATTAAAGTACCTGCAGTGTGACTTTCAGATGTAATATCACACCACGTTCTTCTCTCACGTCGTACCATTTAGATTATCATACACAAAGGGAGAAGTGGCTTTGTATGAAACAGGCAGGCTTCTTAAATACATTCTTCAAAATAGATTGGGCTTCCCCTAACTGATTCTTAATTGAGAGGGCTTACTGTAATCTTTAAAAGCTCCCACGTCACTGACCTCCAATCAGACTGTTGAGAAAACAGCAGCCAGATATTCCACGCTTTCTTTTAAGATTAACTGAAAATGAACATTTTTTGCCTTGTGCAAGCAGATGTTCCACATGATACTATAAAACTGGGGTCGCATATAAAAGTAAAAATGGTGTACTTTTTTTTTTTTTTGACTCGTATACGAGTCACACACACACAAAAAAAATCCATGTGAAAATATTAGCTGCCGATGAGATCTACACTTTCTGTGCATCTTCGTAACACATAATACTTGTTAGTACAAGTATTAAAAATACATGGTGAGTTTCAGAGTTTTGTGCTACAGTTGCTTAATCAGCTATACAACAGTTTTGTTACATCCCAGTCTCACACTGGCACAGACTCCAACAGCAGTAGTTCAGTACAAGAAGGACGTTGCCCAGTGTGTTGTTTTCCTTATGGTCGGCCTTTCGGTGCACAGCACACTAGATCAGCTGAGGCGAAAATAAGCACTGGCTTCTTAAAGTTCGCTGTCCTTATTTTCCAAACAATTCCACTTAATGCTTTCCAGCTTCACTTCACTGTTCTCACAAGCACTGGAGCTATGCAAACTTTATGGACTGCTGTCACACTTCATGCTTGACAACACTTCACTGTTATTACACTTAATGCTTGACAACACTTCGCTGTTATTATACTTAATGCTTGACAACAATTCACTGATAATATACTTAATGCTTGACGACACTCCACTGTTTTCACAAGTACCGAAAATATACAAACTACACTGACACTACACCGACACTCAAACTGAACTGAAAACCAACTAAACTTCACTCAAACTGAACTGAAACACAACTAAACTTCACTCAAACTGAACTGAAACACAACTGAACTTCACTCAAACTGAACTGAAAACTGACTAAACTTCACTCACACTGAACTGAAACCCGACTAACGTAGAACTAGCCCCTTCCCCACCCTTATATAAGCTTGCATTACTCGAGAAACTTCTAGCACAAACTCGATGGGGAAAGAGTGAACAGTTACCAACAAGGAGACATCAAAACATCAAGAGTTTTCTTACATTACATAATACTGTAAATTATTTACCATGCAAACGTAAATTGAATTACACAATTTAATGAGCAATCATGTAAATAAAACATTATAGAGAAAAAGTGCACAAAAATTAATGCAATAACTTACGAAGTAACTACGTTCACAAACAGCCGGCAAACTGGCAACCTCTGACTCGTACCGAAACCACTGTAAACATCGCCAGACGTCGAGAAAATTCTTGACTACCTAACTGGCAAATCTCGCTTCTTGACACTATCCCTTCTCTAGTTCTTTGTCGTCCCGACAGAAATACACAGTAAATACAAACATAAACCTTAATCCTACTGAAATATCTAACTATTAACATAATAATCTTTCAACTTATCAGGTCTTCTTCTATGCAACTTCCGACGATGTCCTTATTCCTCCACACAGTCCACTCCTCCTGGAAGTTCTTGGTCCTCTTCCTGATGCACTTCTTCTCTTAGAAAACTGCCATCATCCTCTTGCACTTCAGCTCCTTGGTCCTCTTCAACATCCTCGGCGCGGGAGGGCATGATTCCTCGGAGATGTCCCAGCTATGCTGTCCTGGCCCATGGTACTGCCACAGAGAATTCACTTGTACCACCTTTGGGCGAGACTTCCTGCCTCCCCGAAACCGATACGTTATGTCTGATAGGCGGGCCAACACAGTGTAAGGCCCGTCCCATGGGCTTTCCAGCTTCGGTGACTGTCCCTTCCTTCGCTGAGGATTGCATACAGTTCTACCAGACCCAGGTTCAAATCCCCGCTGGGGCAGGGAACAGTTTAAGGATTTGAATATCATTAAATCAGGCTTTACTGATCTACCAGAAGACCCGCCAACATGTCGTAAAAATACCCCCGCTAATACCAATACACCATTCCTGTATGAGACAGCCCTAGCATATATTCAATATGGACGGTGGGTGTTATCACCGAAGTGGTGACATGTAGAGGTGTATGGTATGTAGGAGGACTGCTGGACCTTGATAGCAGGCTGTGAAGCGTATGCCCAGAGTCAGACACTTAAAAAAAAAAAAAAAAACTTAATCACCATCCTTGAAGCTCACCTCACTTGCCATGGCATCATACTTGCACTTCATCACCTCTCCTGAAAACTTGAGGGCTCCTTACACTTGATGATGTACCTCAGACAGGCTTTCTTGAAGGTGCTTTGCATAGCACTGGTGTCTGTAGGCAGTTCTTCACCAAGTGGTCATCCCATTAACAAGTCAACGGGTAAGCGTAACTCGTGGCCCAACATCAGTTTTGGAGGGGTGTAGCAGGTAGACTCATGGGATGCAGTGCGATATGCCACTAGCAACGCAGGTAACTTCTGGTCTCAATCTGTTTGTCAATCTACATAGTACTTGGCCAGTTCTTGTCCCAGGGTTCAGTTGAATTTCTCCACCATCCCATCTGACTTTTTTTTTTTTTTTTTTTAATGTGTCCGACTCTGGGCATAGGCTTCACAGCCTGCTATCAAGGCCCAGTCGTCCTCCTACAATCTACATGTCACCACTTCGGCGCTTAACACCCACCGTCCATATTGAATACATGCTAGGGCTGTCTCATACAGGACTGGTGTATTGGTATTAGCGGGGTCATTTTTACGACATGTCGGCGGGTCTCCTGGTAGATCAGTAAAGCCTGATTTAATGAAATTCAAATTCTTAAACTGTTCCCTGCACAAGCGAGGATTCGAACCTGGGTCCCTCGGGACTGCAAGCCAACTCTCTACCGATCGAGCTACCGCCTCCCCTTAATGGGGTCGTCCTGGTCTTCTTGATCTTTAATAACTTGCAGCACTCACTAAACACAGAAGACTCGAAGTTTCTACCCTGGTCTGAATGTAGCTCTTGTGGCAACCCAAAATGGCAAAAAAACTGGTCAACCAACACCTGAGCAAAAATCCCAGCCTCTTGATTGGGGATGGCATAGGCCTTGGGCCACTTTGCAAAGTAGTAATGGGGACACATATATACTGGTTTCCTCTTTCAGTCAGTGGCAGAGGTCCAGCAATGTCCACCGCGACTCTTTCCATCGGTGCACCCACTTGGTACAGCTGGAGAGAGGCACAGCCACTGTTCCTGGGTCCCTTCTTGGCACAGCATACATCACAGGCCTATTACCACTCTTCAACATCCAGATGCATGCCAATCCAGTAAAACCTTTGTCGCAGCTGGCTTAGAGTTTTTTTTTTCACTTCGAGGTGCCCACTAGTGATCTGTTAATGGGACTCATCCAAGATCTCAGACCTCATCTTCTTCGGAACCACCAGTTGCCAATACTTGCTGAGACCATTGAGTGTCTCCCACTGTTGCTCCAGTAGTCCATTGTTCAAACAAAGGAGGTCCCACTGACCCCAGTAGCTCTTGGTCGCAGGGCTGAATCTAGTAATCTAGAAACCTCTTCCCAAGATGGTCGCACTGTACTCTGCTGCAGCCACTGTAGCACTGGTTGTAGATCTGCATCCTCCATATGCATCCTCTTCAGGTCTTCTCCATCTGATGCTGGCCCTGTCACTGCAATACGGCTGCATTTCTTACAATGATCTTCCTTTTTACTACACTCCCAGCACTCTGGGTCACAAGGCCTACGACTCAGGCTGTCAGCATTGCCATGTACCCGTCCAGGACGGTGATGCATTCATAATTGCGCTGATCTAGCTTTCCGAGCCAGCGTGCCAGTTGTCCTTCCTGATTAGCGTTTTCAGCCACTTGAGCTGCATGGTCTGTCCTGATGATGAAGTTTGACCCATACAGGTAAGGATAGAAGAAATCAAGGCTCTTCATCACTGCCAAGAGCTCCTTACAGGTCACACAGTAGTTCCGCTTTAGTGGGATGAGCTTCTTGCCGTAGTATGATACCACATACTCTTTTTCATTCTTCTTCTGCGACAGGACCCCACCAATACCATGGTCACTACCGTCACAGTCCAAGATAAATGGCTGACTATGATTAGGGTACGGCAACACCGGAGAGCTTGCCAATTCATGCTTGAGTTCGTCGAAGGCTTTCTGAGTCTCTGCTGTCCACGCATACTCCTGTCTCTTACCAAGCAGATTGTGCAGAGGTGCAGCTATCATCACAATGTCCTTGACAAAACGTTGGTAGTAGGTAAACAAGTCAAGGAAACTCCGTAGTTCCTTCACATAAGTTGGAATCGGCCAGTTTTCCACAGCTGACACCTTCTCTGGGTCAGTACGGACGCCGCTCTCACCTATAATATGTCCCAGGTAGTTTACTTCCTTCTGAAACAAGTAACACTTCTTGGGGTTCAGCTTGAGGTGTGCTGCGCAGATCCTGTTCAACACCTCCGACAGCCTCTACGATTCCTGGTTGAAAGTCCGTCCAAACACAATTACATGGTCCAGATAGATGAGGGCTGTCTACCACTGCAGGCCATCCAATATGCAATCCATCAGATGCTCAAAAGTAGCATTTTTTTAATGCAAGGAAGAAGGAACCAAAGGCCATAGGCACTCATACTGTTCCTTCCAAGAAAAAACAACAACAACAAGAAAGAGAGCCAAATTCAAGATCCGTTCATTTTGAAATGCCTGGACACACTGCGTTTGAAGACTAGAGACGATAGGAAGTGGGGAACACAGACAGAGGAAGACAGTTCCAGAGTTGACCAGTTGCATAAATGAAGGACTGGGAGTAACGGTTAACTCTTGCATTAGAGAGCTGGACAGAAAAGAGATGAGAGTTTGTTGCTAGACGGGTGCTACGCGCGCGTCGAAGAGGTGGAGGGATGCAGGCAGACAGCTCAGAGGAACAGTGACTGTTGAAGTAGAGACAGAAAAGAGATAAAGATACAACAGTGTGGTGAAGAGACAGAGGCTGAAAAGAATCAGTAAGAGGAGGAGAGTTAATGAGACGAAAAGCCTTTGACTCCACTCTATTGAGAAGAGCTGCATGTGGGGAGTCTCCCCACACATGAGAGTTGTACTCGACACAGGAGCGAATAAAACCCGTGTACAAAGTCAGCAACTGCGGAGGGGTAAAGAAAGTTCGGAGAGGGCTTAGCACACCTAATCTCTTTGAAACAGATTTCACAAGAGATGTAATATGTTCTTTCCAAGATAAATCTCGAGAGAATGAAACCCCAAGCATGTTGAAAGATGATGCAGAACTGAGCTGACCATTATTAAAAATTAGTGGGTAATCATACGGAAGATTTTGCTGGGTTGATAGGTGTAAGAACTGAGTCTTTGATGCATTAAAAACAAGATTATTTTTACCCCAATCAGAGATACGAGCCAAGTCAGACGTTAGGAATGCCATAGCTTCGTCCCTTGTTTGTTAAAGTAACTGCTGAGATGGACGTTGCAGGAACCGAATGGAAAGGTGAAGGGTGGAATCATCAGCGTATGAGTGGATAGGGTTAGATGTGCAGCTCGGAAGGTCACTGATGAATAAAAGAAAGAGAGATGGTGATGGGAGAGAGCCCTGAAGAACACCACTGTTGACAGATCTAGGAGAAGAATAATGGCCATCTACAACATCGGCTATAGAAAGACCAGAAAGGAAGCTAGAGATGAAGGCACAGATAGAAGGATAGAATCCGTAGGAGGACAGTTTGGAAATTAAAGATTTATGCCAGACTTGTTCGAAAGCCTTTGAGATATAAGTGCAATGGCAAAGCTTTCGTCAAAGTCCCGAAAGGAGGATGACCAGGAGTATGAAAGGTAGGTGAGAAGATTGTCAGTGGAGTGACCCTGATGGAATCCATACTGACGACCAGAAAGAAGGTTGTGACAGGAAAGATGCTTTAACGTTTTCCTGTTAAGAATTAACTCAAAAACTTTTGAGCCACAGGTTGTTAAAGCAATTGGACGATAGTTAGAGGGTTGGGAATGGTCACCTTTCTTTCGGACTGGCTAAATGAGAGCAAACTTCCAGCATGAACGAAAGGTACAAGTTGATAGACAAAAGCGAAAGAGTTTACCTAGGCCGGGTGTAAGCACAGAAGCACAGTTTTTGAGGACAACAGGAGGGGCTCCATCAGGCCCATATGCCTTGTTAGTATTGACGCCAGTGATGGCAGAAAATACATCAGCTGAAGAAATTTTAATGTCAGCCCTGAGGATGTCAGAGGGGGGAAGTGATGAAGGAACAGCATCGGAATCATCTAAGGTGGAATTGGAGGAGAAAGTCTGAGCAAAGACATCTGCTTTATCGGTAGAAGAAATAGCTACAGAGCCATCAGAGTAGAAAAGAGGAGGTAAGGATGATGAGGTAAGGTTGTTAGAATGGTTTCTGGCAAGGTGCCAGAAGGAGCGAGAAGAATTCGAGTTGGAGAGTTGAGAGCATTTAGCACGAATGAAATTATTTTTAGCAGAGCGAAGAACAGACTTAGCATGATTCCGGGCAGAAATATAAAAAAATATGTGATTCAGGGGGGGGGTTGACTCTGATACCTTTTATAGGCCCTCACCTTGTTGCGGACAGCATTAGAACAAGCGTGATTAAACCAAGGCTTTCTTGCATTAGCCAAAGCAAATGAGAAAAGAATGTATGCTTCCATGCCCGAGAGAATAACCTCCGTAATGGGCTAAGCACACTCAGATGGCTCCCGGCCATGGAAGCAATAATCATTCCATGGAAAATCAAACAAGTACTGCCTGAGAGCCTCCCAATCCGCAGCTCCAAAGTGCCACAGACGACATTTCTTTGGAGGGTCCACAGGCCGTACCGGAGTGATAGGAAAGGTTAAGGTAATAAGATTATGATCAGAGGAGCCCAACGGAGAGAAAAGATTAACAGTGTAAGCAGAAGGATTAGTTGTCAGGAAGAGGTCAAGTATGTTGGAACTCTCTCCAAGGCGGTCGGGGATACGGCTAGGGTGCTGTACAGGCTGCTCTAGGTCATTAAGGATAGAAAAGATGTAGGCTTGTTCACCAGGTGGATCAGTGAAAGGAGAGGAGAGCCAAAGGTGGTGGTGAACATTGAAATCTCCTAGAATGGAGATTTTAAAGAAAGGAGAAATGGATAGAATGTGTTCCATCATAGAAGTAAGATAGTCAAAGAATTTTTGATAGTCAGTAAAATTAGGAGATAAGTAAACAGCGCAGATATATTTAGTCAGAGAATGACAGGATAGCCGAAGCCAGAGAGTAGAGAATTCAGAAGAATCAAGTTCAAGAACACCAGAGCAAGATAGACCGTTGCGTACATATACACATCAGCCACCTGTGGCTTTGAAATGAATATGGAGAAAGTAGGAGGATACAGAAAAGGTTTTGCTGTCAGTTGCCTCAGACAGCTGAGTCTCGGTGAAGAAAAGGTGAGGTTTAGAGGAAGAGAGGTGGTGCTTAAGAGAGCGAAAGTTAGAGGAAAGGCCGTGAATGTTGCAGTGGTTCCAGGCAGCTCCGAGAGTCGTTACTGGGAGAGGGGGCGGATGATAGGGACATTTATGGCCCCCCCCCCCCCGGGGGGGGGGATTGCATAGGTCATATGGCATCATCGTAAACTGCCATAAACCCTGCTTATATGAAAAGGTTGTCTTCTCTTTGTCCTTCTCTGCAACATTGACCTGATGATATCCTGCCTTCATGTCTAGGGTGGAGAACCACTTAGCACCTGATAGAGCATCCAAGGTCTCATCAATTCTTGGCAAGGGGTACACGTCCTTCACTGTCACATCATTCGGGGCTCAATAATCTGCACAGCACCTTACTGAGCCATCTTTCTTCCTTACCAGAACCACTGCTGATACCCAAGGACTGCTGGACGTTTTTATTACCCCTTGAATTTGGAGATTCTCCATCACCTTCTCCATTTTTTGCCGTTGGGCTGGCACCATCCTACGCACTGGCTGTTTAATTGGGCGGTGATCTCCAGTGTCTATACAATGATCCACCATGTCAGTGCACCCCAGGTCTACATCTCCAGTATAGAAGACATCAACAAACTTCGTCAGCAACTGCCTCAGTTTCGGTACTTGTGAGCCATCCAGGCATTAGCTACTCCTTGAAAACAGGACGTACCAGTCTTCCTTGATTACGCTTCATTTACAGGCCTTCCTCTGACACCATTCAGAGTCCACTGCCAGGCACAGTCCCAGAATTTCTTTCTCGTTGATCTTCTGTGGCTCACGGGAGAAATTTGCAACCTCAACCGGCACTTCATCTGCACCTGTTTCCACCAGTGTTCTCCCCACCATCACTCCGGCATTCGTCTTGCACCGTACATCAAGCTCCACTACCCCTATACAGCTGTCAAAAGAGCCACTCACGTTACACTGGAGCAGTGGCTTACACTGGAACAACAATTCTGATTTGGACGTATCACTGTAGTGCGGAACACCCTCATCTCGCCACCAGAACTGGTATGATTCACTGCCATGGCGGGAATCAACCTTCCTTGAACCTTCAACGTCATGGAGCATAAATCCAGCTCACACCCCATGGACATCAGATAGTCCAGACCCAGAAGGCAAGGATCCTCCATGTCCTGCCACTTCAATCCAGACATCCAGGGCTCCCCTCAGTTCCACACAGTGCCCAGTTACGCCACACAGTTGTTCTGATGTCTGATGCCAAATCAATCACCAGGGAGCACTTCTTTCCGTCTATCCTTCCGTCTATTCGCACACTATCGATTACCATTCTCTTGCATATTCTCCATGGTGGGGTGACTTGGGAAAAGTTGGCTTGTGGTTGCCCCTTAACACCAACTTCCACTAGTTTGCTGCTAATTTCCGGTCTTCTGCAGCCTTCTCCTTATCATCCTTTTACTTCTTTGGACACTCAGAACTGAAGTGTCTCACCTCACTACATGTCCAACATGCTTTTGTTACAATTGCAGATTTCCATGCACTACTCCATTCTTTCTCCTTCTTCGATTTGTGACAAACCTCCTTCTTGTGTCCCAGCGTCCCGTAGAACCAGCAACCTCCACCGGTCTTCTCCTGTCCCCTTTTCCACTTGTAGCAGTCCTCTTTTCTGTGTCCTCGCTTTTCACAGTACCAGCAACTTCCTACAAATCTGCCCCTTTCCTGCCTTGAAACCTGCACTATAACCTGTTTGATAAGTGTACGTACTGGACCTGACATAGGACTCAAACTTTAGAGCCCTGGCAAGTGCTTCTTGCATGATTCTGTGTTGTGCCTGCTTCACTTGCACTTTCAAGCACTGTCAAGAGCATCGATGAATGATCCCTCAGAAGTACAGCCACCAGGTTAGGTGCAGCTCAAGGGTACGACTTATATGCCATACTCTCCTGGTCTTGAGCAAGCTGCTGTAGGGATTCTCCTCTAGCCCGTACACGGACCCGGAATCTTGTTCTGTAAACCTCAGTCTGGTACATGTTTCCATATCTGTGCTCCAGCACTTCTGGTAGGGACGGATAACTGCTCCTCTCCATCACTGACATCTGGCCCAGAATTTCCATTGCAGCACCCTTAAGGCTAGTAGCAAGCTGCACTGCCTTCTTCTTATTATCCAAATCATTCTGATCTGCAAGTAACTCAAACGGTGCACAGTAAGCTTCCCAAGATACTCTACTATCAAATTCCAGAGATTTCTTTTTAATTGGACCCCCATTATAGCCATGCACGTCACTGGTTTGGGGCCTCAATACTGGGGCACCATGATTAAGGCCAGGACTTAAAATATCTGCATTCTGATTATTCAACCCTGTAATGCTACCTTTAGATGCCTGGGATCCGTCAAGATTCACAATACACTGTCCATTACTTTCATATGCTCCCTGTACACTAACCTGAGGCTCTGC
This sequence comes from Birgus latro, assembly GCA_018397915.1. NCBI lineage: Eukaryota > Metazoa > Arthropoda > Malacostraca > Decapoda > Coenobitidae > Birgus > Birgus latro. The sequence continues at coordinate 100,369 of JAGKTI010000351.1, forward strand.
AATGCAGTATTTCTCTACCTCCTCAGTTTTCTCACTATTTATCTTCACATGGTCAGCTACATGCTTCAACTGGTTATCTACATGCTGTCTGCACTCCACCACTATTCCCTCACTAATCTTCAGCTGGTTGTCCACATGCTGTTTGTCCTCCGTCACTATTTCCTCATTAATTGACTTCAGTTCGTCGTCTACATACTGTTTGCACTTAGTCACATTATTGCTTACCTCATACTTCTGCTGCCATAGCTCAGCATATACCTCCTGCTCCAATTGTTCCTGTTCTTCCTTCATTTCTCCCATGAAAGCATCTACCTGTCCTTGCAGCCTCAGCTGTATTTCCCTCTGTTGCTCCTGTAATGCCTCTTGAAGTTGTCCGTACCGTTCTTTTTGTTCTTCATGTTGTGCCTCTAGTTGTTCACTCTGTGCTTGCCATTGTGCTTTGGTTTCGTTCCTGAGCTTTTTCTGTTTTTCATCTTGGGCCTATAATTGTTCTTGGAGTTCATTCTGTCTTGTAATCTGTGTCTATCATCTTTCATTCTGTGCTTGTAGTCTTTTATTCTGTGCTTGTAATTGGACACTTTGTGCTTGTAATTTTTCTTTATATTCTTTTTTTGAAGCTTGTAATAGCTTCATAATTACAGCCATGGTCACCTCCTCCTCCTGCCCAGCTCGGGATCTTTCCCGCACACTACCTTGCTCGATGTCGAAGATTAGGCTCAATGGAGCACCTAAATTATCCACACTGCTGACACCAGTGTTACGTCCACTGCCACAGGCTCCAACCGCAGTAGTTCAGTACAGGAAGGACTTGCCCAGTGAGTTGTTCTTCTTATGGTCAGCCTTTCGGTGTACAGCACACAGGATCAGCTGAGGCAAAAATAAACTCTGGCTTCTTAAAGTTCACTGTCTTTATTTTCCAGACAATTCCACTTAATGCTTTCCAACTTCATTTCGCTGTTCTCACAAGCACTGGAGCTCTACAAACTTTACTAACCGCTATTACACTTAATGCTTGACAACAAGTTCACTGTTATTACACTTAATTGTTGACAGCACTTCACTGTTATTATACTTAGTGCTTGGCAACACTTTACTGTTATTACGCTTAATGCTTAACAGCACTTTACTGTTTTCACAAGTACGGAAAATATACAAACTACACTGACACTGTACCGACACTCAAACTGAAATGAAAACCAACCAAACTTCACTCAAACTGAACTGAAACACAACTAAACTTCACTCAGACTGAACTGAAACCCAAATGAACTTCACTCAAACTGAACTGAAACCCGACTAAACTTCACTCACACTGAACTGAAACCCGACTAACGTAGAACTAGCCCCTTCCCCATCCTTACATAACCTTGCATTACTCGAGAAACTTCTAGCACACTCTCGATGAGGAAAGAGTAAACAGTTACCAACAAGGAGACATCAAAACATCAAGAGTTTTCTAACATTACATAACACTGTAAATTACTAACCATACAAACCTGAATTACACAATTTAACGAACAATCACGTAAGTAAAACATTATAAAGAAGAAGAGCACAAAATTAATGCATAACTTACGATATAACTACGCTCACAAACAGCCGGCAAACTGACAACTCTGACTCTTACCGAAAGCAATGTAAACATCGCGAAACATCGAGAAGAGTCTTGACTACCTAACTGGCAAATCTCGCTTCTTAACAGATAAGTGCTTAGCACGCCATGGTCATCTTCTTGATACTTTTATCTGTCTTATATTTTCCAAAGAATGCAGATCCTTAACATGGACAAACTGAACAAAACACAACACAACTAAAACACAGCAGTTCTTCTTTAGAAGTTTGTCGTGGTATGCTGCAGGGAGATTGTGGCTTATTCTGGTACACGACCACCTGCCTCATACCTCAGGCAAATTGACCCTAGTTGTAATTAAAGGGAGTCGTTGATATTAATCATTTTATCATTTTCATCTTAGCTTACCTCAGTGTGCATCATCAAAACACTAGTGCAGGGGTTCTCAACCTTTTTAATCTTATGTACCCCTTGAAGTCTTTCAGTATTGGTCGCGTACCCCTTACCCACGTAATTGAAAACCACGAACTTGGCCATGAAACAATTACCAGTTATTATGGCTGCAGTGTAGGCACATGACTGTAGCCGCAAGCAAAATCCATGACAAATTAGAGGGAAAAAAATCAGACCAAATACACTGGAAACCATGAAGCAGATCTCAACGTACCTGGGGGTTAGGGTAGTGAGGGAAGAGTGGTGAGTGGATGACAGTGAGAGGCGAACAGTGCGTCTCACTTTGGTACCTGTTCGGTACGCTTGAGGAAAGACGTGATAGATAGAAAACGAGCAAGGGACTGTATTATGGATTTCCAAGGTTGTGTGGCAAGTGTACTCCGTGAGCTTTCTCTCAAATGACACCTCCAAGAGTTTCCCTGTTAACGTTGTCACTTAGTGTCCTGGTTCTAATGGAGGACACATCTAGCCTAGCACGTGTAGTCACTTTCTGCAAACAGGTTTGCAGTTATTCAAAACCGAAGTATTTTGAGAAACCTGTCACGTACCCCCAAAATTCCTCTCACGTACCCTTGGGGGTACACGTACCCCAGGTTGAGAACCCCTGCACTAGTGGATTCTATGTTACTATTTCATTGTTTTTTACAGTCATCTAATGTAAATAAACCTGTTTTTCTTGGTGTCTGTTGCATTAAAAATGTTGTAGAGGGGTGACAAGAAAAAAGAAAAGAAAAAGAAAAAAAGGATGAGGAAAATTAAAACGAAAGAAAAAAGCGACGTTTCAGACAATATCATTTTTATAAAGTTTGGTTTTAAATACATAAGGTGCTTAACCCGCTGAGTCCCGACCGGTTTTTTACCCAGCCTACCCCCAGATCCCAACCAATTTTTGACTTTTTGTTTTTTGGCTGAAACCTTCGCTTTTGGTGAGAAACATCGAAAATTCATAGTGAAATCGCGATCATGAGGTAAAAAAATGTTGATACAGGTGTCACTCAACATTACGTTTTCTTTCTTTTTCAGGGTACCTGGCTAAGAAAACGAACTATGGAAGGGTTGACTAATTCAAGCCACTTTAAATTACGTATTTATTTCATATATTTGGTATGAATTTATGTGTAGTAAAAGTCGATAATGGTTTTCACACAATAATATAGGCGTTTATAAGCATTGTTCACTTACCCAAAACCCCAGTAAATGGCACCTTCCTTTACGACATTCCCACCTCATCACTTCTGTTTGTTTCTACCTCTAGCTTCTTTGTTGCTTTGTCCTCCACCTCAGGAATCACTTTCACCGTGAATTTCGTCATTAGAGAGACCATGGGGCAACATACCTTTACTGACCAGCTTACTGCTAACAGGTGAATTGCCCAGTGTGGGGGGGAGGGGAGGAAGGGGGGTTAGGAGGGGCCAGGCAGTATCCCCGCTTGACAGCAGGTAGAGGAAGGTCTTCCACATATGGCTACCAAAAATCACCCTCGAATGTTGAAAAATGTGCACACAATGGGCCTTGCAATTGCGTGACGTACGATGTACGTCGTTGGGTCTGTCGGCGGAAAAAAGTTGTGATGTACACCGTACGTCGATGGGAATCGGCGGGTTAATTAACTATAATCTAATGCCTCATCAAGCATAAAATACATACCTAGACTTCGACAAATTTTAGTATATGTTCTTCATTCAAAATTCTCATCACGACGTGTCAGTGAAGAGATACTGTTACGTGTTGTGAATATACCAGAAGAGATCATTCACTATACTGAAAAGATATATTCCGATATATTTTCTTGGGAAACAGTTGTATTTCGGTGTATTCTCCTTGGTACCAGAATAATACAGTGGTAGCACTCACGTTTCACGACCATGGGATTGGCAGTTCGAGCCCAAACCATGGTACCGTATTTCTGGTGAAAGATGTAGCGGTCACTCGAAAGATCTCTTGTTGCCCTCCAGAGCAATAAGGTCCATTGGTCTAAGTATGGGAGATTCACTCTCTGGCTATAATCTAACAAGTATGTCTTAAATCTGACAACACTTTTCAGGTTCAAGATCAATTGATAATACCAATTAACCCACCGAGTCCCACTGACGTACGATGCTCGTAGCCACTTTTTTACGCGGACAGACCCAATGACGTGCATCGTACGTCATTCAATTGCAAGGCTCATTGTGTGCACATTTTTCAACATTCGCGGGTGATTTTTGGTAGGCATATGTGGGAGACCTTCCTCTACCTGCTGTCAAGCGGGAATACTGCCTGGCCCCACTTACTCCCCTTTCCCCCCCTCCCCCCAACACTGGGCATTTCACCTGTTAGCAGCAACCTGACCAGTAAAGGTATGTTGCCCCACGGTCTCTCCTATGACGAAATTCACGGTGAAAGTGATTCCTGAGGTGGAGGACAAAGAAACAAAGAAGTTAGAGGTAGAAACAAACAGAAGTGATAAGATGGTAATGTCGTAAAGGAAGGTGCCATATACTGGGGTTTTGGATGAGTGAACAGTGCTTATAAACGCCTATATTATTGTGTGAAAACCAATATAGCCTTATGCTACACATAAACTCGTACCAAGTAAGTAAAATAAATACGTAATTTAAAGTGGCTTGAATTAGTTAACCCTTCCATAGTTCGTTTTCTTTAGCCAGCTACCCTGAAAAACGGAAAACATAAGGCTGACTCATCACCTGTAGCACCATTTCTAGCTTCAGGACGGCGATTTCTCTATGAATTTTCGATGTTCCTCATCGAAAGCGAAGGTTTCAGCCAAAAAACAAAAAGTTTAAAATCTGTCGGGATTAGGGGGTAGGCTGCATAAAAAACCAGTCGGGACTGGGCGGGTTAAACATGAATGAAGAAGTGAAGGAAAGTTGTGGGGTGAATGTGGATGTGGTTGAGAAGATTAGGAGAAATACACTGAGGTGTTTTGGACATGTGGAGAGAATGGAGAATGAAAGACTGACTGAAAGGGTGTATGCAGGTGGGAATGAGGGAGGGAGAGGGAGGAGAAGACCGAGGATGAGGTGTTGGGATGGAGTTGAGAGGTATATGAGGGAGGGGGGAGTGAGATGGGGGGAGGGTAGACAAATGGTTGGTGACAGAGCGACTTGGAGGCGTTTTGTCTGCAGTCACCCTTTGTGGGATTAGAGCGTCGGCCTATAAATAGATAAATAGATAGACTGCCGTACTTTACAGTTTCCTACATCTGTACTTGTTATAAGTTTATCTCTGTATTTGTCAGAGAAAACTCGAGGATCGCCGACGAGTCGCCGAGCACTGGATGTCATGTTGGCCGCAGAACAGTGTTCCGGCTCCTCCATCATCCTACTGATAGACGACTCTCCATGTGCATTCTCTATGATGCAAGTGTGTCAGTGCTAGCACAAAGCAAAACTTGGGCATTCCTAAAATGGATTAAGGAAGTTAGGTCAGGATATACTGTGCAAAAAAGATTTCTTCTTACTATATATAAGTTGTAATTCAATCATTCTCATGTACAGACCCTAGGAACAAACTGAATTTCATTTCAGCTTGGCTGTTCAATGTGGCAGACCTATGGAACTGCTACTATGGAACTAGAAACCTCTAAGTAACATAAAGTCAGTTGTTTTGGAAGATGTCTTCCAGGAGAAGAACATGCAAAAATGTCCTTTGCAAAAAATATTAGTCAAATTCAAGTTCCATTCATTGTTACACAATTTGCATTCACTGGAATCAGTGGCGTTAAATGGGTACAAGTCATCACCACGCTTTCTGTTTCAGGATCTAACCTACTTACAAGCTCCATGGGGAGTCGGCGTGTTTGGGGTGGCAAATGAACGAAATACCAACATGACCCATGAAAAACTCTCCCAAGCTACAGCCACTGCTTGAAAGGAAAGGGGCTATAGCATGTCAAGGCTGATAAAATGGCTTTGGGAGGTAGACCAAGGAATTTTTTTTGTGTGTGTGTGTGTGTGGGTGTGTGTGTGTGTGTGTGTGTGTGTGTGTACAGTAGTAAAAAGGGATAAAAATCAGACCTACTTAGAGTAATAAGCTTAAAACTCAAACGGATTCTCAAGTACTTTTGCGCCATTAGCTTCCTGAAGTGTCATGTTGGGTGACGGTGGTGGTGGTGAGCGATGACCCAACCTTCCCCTTTGCCTCTGCTGAGTTCTCCTTCAAGAACCACCTCCTGTCGTTGCACACAACGAGGCTGCTCACCTTCACTCACCTCCCTCTTCATCGCTTCAACACTCTCCACCACCTTCACAAGACTATCACGCACCAGTGCTCTAGTCGCTGTTGTCGACCATGCGACCATGCATCGTCAGTCCTCATGTAGTGAATTTTTGCTATGGACAACAGCACTCATAAGGTGGGATATTCCTCACCTGATACATAGCCTTTATTATTACTTATTTTTTATTTTCTTATCTTTTCATTCATTTTGTCAACAAGACCAGAGTGCTGTCATGGCTACCCTTCACTGATCCAGAAACTCGGCCATTACAGGCAGCATCGTGGAGTACTGACCAAAATCTAAATCTAGTCTACCCACCAAAGCTTTTCCCAAAGCAAAATTTACAATAAGCTCTTGTCCATAACTCTCCAAGATCCTTAACCCCTTAACCGCGGGTCATCACTTTCGTGACGGTCGGGTGCAATGGATCATACCGCGGGGCATCACTTGAGTTACTCTGTGTTATTTTTAATTCCCCTGGGCTTTCAGGTGGAGACTTGTATCATCTATCAGCACTGCCAATGTCCAACAATAGTCAGAGCTGCTAATGTCATCAGTACTCCCATCCATTGTTGACAATTTAGCCATTTTCCCCCATTCTAAACTCCCCTTCCTACCTCCCCTCCATTACCCTCTCGTGTTATCTGCTGAGCCGCTCTGCGCTAAGTAAATCTTCCCCGGATTTTTCCACTGTTTTCATCCATTGAAATGAGCCCTATGCCCTATTCTTATACAAAATAATATATATATATA
>JAGKTI010000351.1:117164-130895 GCA_018397915.1 Birgus latro
TGTATAAGAGTAGGGCATAGGTCTCATTTCAATGGATGAAAACAGTGGAAATCTCCGGGGGAGATTTACTTAGCGCAGAGAGGCTGAGCAGACGACACAAGATGGTAATGGAGGGGGGAGGTAGGGAGGGGAGTTTAGAATGGGGGAAAATGGCTAAATTGTCAACAATGAATGGGAGTACTGATGACATTAGCAGCTCTGACTATTGCTGGACATTGGCAGTGCTGATAGATGATACAAGTCACCACCTGAAAGCCCGGAGTAATTAAAAATAACACAGAGTCACTCAAGTGACGCACCGCGGTATGATCCGTTGCACCCGACCATCACGAAAGTGACGACTCGCGGCTAAGGGGTTAAAGTTTCCTGCTTCTGTGAAGCTTGCCTGGCTCTCTCTTCCCGTGAAGTCTTATGTTGCGAACCCAAAGCGTTGTTTGCACTGTCACGTGTATGGCCAAGTTAGCAAGTTTTGCCGACGTGCACTGGCTGGCCTTCCTAGTGTCTGTGTCTCCATTGGCGGATTGAGTCATACCAGTGATTGCCCAGAGCCCCTTAAATGCTATCACTGTGGGGGTCCTCATGTTGTCTCTTCTTAAAACTGTCCTCTCTACTGCCTTGAAAACGAGGTTTTGAGCATTCGCGTACGTGAGAAGGTTTCCTTTCCAGAGGCAAAGAGGAGGACCATTCATCCTGGGGTTACTTATGCTTCTGTCCTTTCTGGGGTGCCTGTACGTCGTTCTGTGTCCCGGAAGTTGCCACGACCATCTACAGTTATCACTTCTCGTTCTACTGATTTGCCGGATGCTACTCCTGGAATTAATAATACATGTGAGAAAGGTGTTCGGCCACGCACTTCTCCAACTGTTTCTGCCTCCACTTCAGTTGCTGACGGTTTGCACACTTCTCTGATGGAGGCAAATGTACACATTGTTCAACATGGACGAGGCTCCTTCTGTACCCGGCAAGCGTCATCGTATTTCTTCAGAGTCCTCTGAGCCTGAAGACCGGCCACCTAAGGTCTCTATTGTTGACTCTTGTGTCGACCTCTCGCCTGTTCCATCTGCCCTGGAGGCTGAGGGACCTAGCCAGGTGGAGGCTGAAGCTGATGGTTTGCTTGTGGTAAGGTCCCCACCTGGGGACAATGTTGGACAGACAAGAGGTGCTTCAGTTCAGAAACATAAAATGTCATCCACACAGGGATCGAATGCTTTGGACACTCATTTCACTTCTGGGGCTTCCGATTTTGGCAGTGGCCGTCCTCCATCACCCAGTGCGGCCACCAAGCCACTTCATAGGCCAAGTGTTACCCCAAGTCAGAAAAAGAATATTGTAAAACTTTGCTCTTCCTCCTCCTCATGTTTGCCCATGGATGTTCGACATAGGGTGCGGGTTCCTTGTGCTTGGCAGTCTCTTCCCAAGGGGCTTCATAAGCATCAGTCCAAACCCGCTTGCTTGTTAGGAGTACAGTCCCGCACCTAATCATCATCCCTCCACTATGGGTTCTATCATCCAGTGGAATTGTCGGGGTTTATGTGCAAACAATGAGGAACTGTGTCATCTTGTTCCTCAATTCACTTCTCTGTGCATGTGCATCCAGGAGACCATGGTTGGTGATGCTCTTCCTTCTAGTCCTTCTGGTTTCCATACATTTTATTCTGATACTGTGCCGAGCCAAAGTCATCATGGAGGTGCTGCTATCTTCCTTCGCAAGGATATTCCATATAGTCATCTGGAGGTCTCCACTCCTCTGCAGACTGTTGCTGTTTGCATGTTTTTATATAGGCAGTATACAGTTTGCAGGCTTTTATCTTCCTCCTAGTGCCACTGTTGACGAGAAGGATCTGAAATGCCTTGTCAACGGCCTTTGTTCTCCCTTTCTGTTACTGGGAGATATGAATGGTCACTTCCAATGTGGGGAAACAGTGAAACCAACCCTTGGGACGCTGTGCTGGCCTCTTTACTGGAGAATGAGGAGCTGCGCATTTTGGACTCAAATAAGATGACTTACTTCCATTTCCATACTGGAACTTTTACTGCCATTGATTTGTCCTTATATTCAGCTACTGCTGTTTTAGATTTTACCTGGGATGTGTTGCCAGACCTGTATAGCAGTGACCATTTTCCGTTACTCTTGACTGCTAGTGCTGATGGACCTGAGCCACGTCTTCCTCGCTGGCTTCTGGATAAGGCTGACTGGCCACGTTTCAGAGAATCAAGTTCCATTTCCCTTTCTGTCAATGAGTTTGGCTGTCTTACTGAGGTGGTGTCATTTTTCATGGACGTGTTGCACTTAACAGCCCTAGTATCTATTCTGAGAATGAAAGGTCAGTTTCCTAAACGTCCGGTTCCTTGGTAGAACTCTGAGTGCAGTTCCTCGGTGAAAACTAAACGAGTCGCCTTCTCTCGACTTTGTCATCACTGTGGGAGCCCTCACTATTTGGTGGCGAATAAGAAGGCACAAGCTCATATGAGGTAGGTTTTAAAGGAGGCCAGGCGTTCAGCCTGGAAAGGTTACATTTCTTCCAACAGTTCGAGGACTTCCCTCACTCAGGTGTGGAACCGTGTAAGGAAAATTTCAGGAAAATTTACTCTTCCCTCCCCTCCTGTTCTATCTGTAGCAGGTGGAACTCTGGTTGATCCTTTCGCTGTTGCAGAGATGCTGGTTGATCATTTTGCCAGTGTGTCACAGAAGGATGCAGATTTGCCTTCGGCTTGCCACCGTCAGTGTCTAGTTTCATGGTCTCAGTTTTTGCATCTTCTGGGGGAGAGCCTTACAATGTTCCATTTTCAATTTCTGAACCCCAGGTGGCTCTGTTGCAGTGCCATGAATCCTCTCCTGGTTATGGAAATATTCCTTATGCCTTTTTACGTCACCTGTCCGATGAGTCCCTTTTAATTTTACTTTCACTGTTTAACCCGTCATGTCCCGACCGATTACCAACCTACGATACCCCAAAATCCCGGGCATTTTTTGAAAAAAAAAGTTATTGGCTCAAACCTTCGCTTTTGATGAGAAACATCGAAAATTCATAGAGAAATCGCGATCCTGTGCTTAAAACTGTTGATACAGGTGTCATGCAACCTTAAGTTTTCCTTCTTTTTCAGGGTACCTGGCTAAAGAAAACAAACTATGGAAGGGTTAACTAATTCAAGCCACTTTCAATTACATATTTATTTATGTATTTGGTACGAATTTATGTGTAGTAACAGACTATTTTGGTCTTCACACATTTATATAGGCAATAGAAGCATTGTTCAGTCATCAAACACATCCACATATGGCACCTTCCTTTATGACATTACCACCTCATCACTTCTGTTTGTTTCTTGCTCTAGCGTTTTTAGTTCTTTGTCCTCCACCTCTGGAATCACTTTCACCGTGAATTTCGTCATTGGAGAGACCGTGGGGCAACATTCCTTAACTGGCCAGCTTACTACTAACAGGTAAATTGCCCAGTGTGGGGGGGAGGGGGGGAGGGGGTGTTAGGTTGGGCCGGGCGTTATCTCCGCTTGACAGCAGGTAGAGGAAGGTCTCCCACATATGCCTACCAGAAATCACCGATGAAACATGAAAATTGTGCAAATTATGACCCTTGCAACTGGGCGATGAACCCATATGTCAATGGGTGTAGCTATGACAAAGCATCGCGACGTACCCATACATCGATGGGATCCCTCGGGTTAGTAAGATCTGGTGTTCTGGGGAGTTTCTGGCTTGTTGGGGTGTTACTGTAGTTATTCCTATCCCCAAACCAGATAAGGACGACCTACAGGCGACGAATTATCGGTCTATTTCTCTGACGTCTTGTCTATGTAAATTTCTGGAAAAGATGTTTGACCCATCCAGTCCTGACCGGTTTTTTAACCAGCCTACCCCCAGTTCCCGACCGATTTTCGACTTTTTGTTTTTTGGCTGAAACCTTGGCTTTTGGTGAGTAACATCGAAAATTCATAGAGAAATCGCGATCCAGAGTTAAAATATTTTAATACAGGTGTCACTCAACCTTACGTTTTCCTTCTTTTTCAGGGTACCTGGCTAAAGAAAACGAACTATGGAAGGGTTAACTAATTCAAGCCACTTTAAATTAAATATTTATTTCATTTATTTGGTACGAATTTATGTGTAGTACAATTCTATATTGGTTTTCACACAATAATATAGGCGTTTACAGGCATTGTTCACTCACCCAAAACCCCAGTATATGGCACCTTCCTTTACGACATTAGCACTTCATCATTTCTGTTTGTTTCTACTCTGGCTTCTTTGTTTCTTTGTCCTCCACCTCAGGAATCACTTTCACCGTGAATTTCATCATTGGAGAGACCGTGGGGCAACATACCTTTACTGGCTAGGTTACTGCTTACAGGTGAATTGCCCAGTGAGGGGGGGAAAGGGGGTTAGGTGGGGCCAGGCAGTATCCCTTCTTGACAGCAGGTAGAGGAATGTCTCCCACATATACCTACCAAAAATCACCCGCGAAGGTTGAAAAATATGCACACAATGGGCTTTGCAATTGCGTGACGTACGATGGACGCCGTTGGGTCTGTCAGCGGAAAAAAGTAGCGACGTGCATAGTACGTCGGTGGGACTCGGAGGGTTAATGTTAGGCTTGTGTGGTTTTTAGAGAGAGGTGACTTCTTATCCCCTGTCCTTGGAATCTTCTGTCTGTGAGGCTTTCTCCACTAACCAACACCAGGTCACGGTCTTCTTCGATCTTGAGAAGGCATATGACACTGCCTTGCGTCATGGCATTTCACTTTCTCTTCATGAGTTTGGTCTTCGTGGGTGTTGCCTATTTTTATTCAACAGCTTTTATCTAACCGTTTTTTAAGGATCCGAGTGGGAGGAGTGCTTTTTAATGCCAGTGGACTAGAAGATGGAGTACCACAGGGGAGTATCCTTAGTGTTACTCTGTTTGCTGTAGCCATTAACAGCGTCATCAGTGTACTTTCTGATGGTGTACGAGGATCACTATATGTTGATGACCTCTCAATTTCCTTCACTGCATCTGGAATGTCACGGATAGAGAGGAAGTTGCAACTGGATCTGAATAGCATTTCTGACTAGGCAGAGCCTCGCGGTTTCCGTTTTTCTTTAGCAAGGACAGTGGGTATGTATTTTTGTCGTCTTCGAGGGGTTCACCCAGACCCTGAATTGTATCTCTATGGTCGGATACATCCTGTGTGGAGGAAACACGGTGTCTGGGTCTTCTGTTTGATAGGCTCCTAACGTGGGTTCCTCATATTCGTTCTGTTAAGGCGCAATGTAGAAATACTTTGAGTCTTGAGGGTTTTGGCTCATACCTCTTGGGTTGCTGACCATCAGACTCTGCTCCTCTTGCATCGGTGTCTTATTCTTCCTAAACTTGAATATGGGTGTGAGGTCTACTCCTTTTTAAATTCTGTACATCATGCTAGCATGGTGTACGTCTGGCAACCGAGGCATTCAGATCATCCCCGATTTCAAGATTGTTGGTGGATGCTTGTGTACTCCTCTTGGAGTTGCGAAGCCAGTTGCTGATGATGAGATGTTGGTATCGTCTTCACGGCATTCCAGACTCAGTTTCTTGTGCCATCGTTTCCTTGGATTCCCGATCTTCTGTTTATGACACCCACCTTAGTTTCCCAAAGCCCTTTGATTACAGGGTCTGGTCTGTTATGTTGGCCCCCTCTGTTCCATGACTGTCAGTTTGTCCACATCGGATCCCAAGGGTGTGTTCTTGGCAACTTCCTTGTGTGACATTTTGTAGGTCCGTTGTTGAGAAAAAGGACTTACTTCCCTATCAGATGTCCCTCTCTCTCTTTTTAGAACATGCCACCACTCATGAGGGTTCTGTCCCTGTCTATACTGACAGGTCTAAGACTGATACTGGAGTGGGATTTGATATTATCTTCCCTTCCTTTAGTATGGGTAGTAGTCTTCCTGGCGTTACTTCACTGTATACGGCAGAACTGACTGCAATTTTATATGCTCTTAAAATTATTTTTACTCTCCTCCAATCTGTTTTTGTGATTTTTCGTAACTCCCGTAGTACTCTATCTGCACTGGAGTCTTGTGATGCATCCCATCCATTGGTTTTATTAATTTTAGAGTGGCTTTTTCTTCTTGGCCGTCGTGGTCGCCATGTGGACATCTGTTGAGTTCCCGCACATGTTGGTGTGGTGGGCAATGAGAGGGCAGATACGTTAGCTAAAGCTGCTTCTTCTCAACAGCCCCCAACCGACTGCCCTCTTCCTGCTTCTGATGTAACATGTTACTTGCGGTATGCAATTCGTATGTGTTGGCAGAGACATTGGGATGGTGTTGCTCTTAATAAGCTAAAAGAAATCTTTCAGAGAGTGGTTGTGCGAAGGGTTCTCCCCTCCATGCATTGGCGATTGGAGGTGGCTCTTGCCAGGCTTCAGATTGGGCACTCTAGGCTTACACTTGGGTTACTGATGAGCGGTGGGACTCAACCGAACTGTGATAATTGCCTTGTTCCCCTTACTGTCCGTCACTTGCTGGTCGAGCGTTATAGTCTGGGGGACCTACGTCAGAGATTCCTCCATAGGCAAAAGGGAGCAGATGGTGCCTACCCTCTGTCCTCGATGCTTGAGGGAGCCTCCACTGATTTTACTGATGTTTTAAATTTTCTTAAAGAGGCAGGCCTCCTTCCACTTTTATAAGTAATTGATATTTTATACTTTTGTTATCAGTGTTTTATTCCTACTAATGGGTATTAACTCTATTTTGAATAGGCACTTTTAGTTTGCTGCTTCTCTTACATTCTTGTCTGGCGGCATGTGACCCTGGCAGTTGCGCCACCAGATTTTAATTATATTCATACAATCAATCAATCCTTGGCCTCCCCCTCCATCTCCCCCCCTCCACCTCACTCATATACACTCTTCTCGTCAGTCTCTCACTCTCCATCCTCTCCACATGGCCAAACCACCTTAATATGTTTCTCTTAACGCTTCCTATCACACCCACATCCACACCACAACATTCCTTCACTTCCTCATTTGTCAGTCTGTCTCTCCATGTGGTTCCACATGCTCCTCTCGAATAACTCTATATTTCCAATGCTCTCACTCTTGGCTTCTGTCCCTCCAACATGGTTCAAGCTTCACTTCCATACGTTAGAGTTGGTATCACAACACTGTCATGTAGTAGCGTTATCACTTCCATGCTCACTTCCCTGTTTCTTATCACTGCTTTCAAGGAACCTGCAATCATTCTTCCCGGTTGTACCCTTTCAAGCACTTCACCCTCTAAACTTTCATCCTTACTCATCACACTTCCCAAGTACTTAAACGCACTCACATTCTTCATATCCTTCCCATCCAATCTCTCTGGACATTCACTGACTTCACTTCTCTCGAAGACCATCACTTTACTCTTCCCTACATTTACCTTTAGATTTCGTTTCTTACACACTCTCCCAAACTCATCTTCCAAACTTGCAGCACTCCTTCGTCTTCACTTAACAACACAGTATCATCTCCAAACAGCAGTACAGAGAGTTTCCAAACATGCCCTCTCTCACTGTGGCCGCCCCAACATCCACTGCCCTACCTTGTATAACCCCATCCATATACAGACTGAACAGCCATGGAGACATGACACATCCTTGTTTCAATCCAACCTTCAAATAGAAAAATTCAATCAGTTCGCCATCCACACGCACTGCAGCCTTAGCATGCTCATACATACTCTTCACGGCATTGGCATCGTATCGACAAATTTAGTGCCATCCATCTATCACTAGGTTCCTTCATCCAACGGCACTTTTGGTAATTATATATATTTTTTTTTTTTATAAAATCTTGTTAACAAGCAAACGAAACTCACTTAGCACCCTTGCGATACTCAGGCTGATGTAATGAATATGTATATAAAGTAGGGATTAACTTTACTATAGTAGGTGCAGAGTCGTCTGTCTCTCTCAACACATCTAGGTTACGCCAGAAAAATTAAGCACATGCCTTTGTAAGTCTCAACCCATTACTTTTTTCTGTGCTAATCCCTACCACTAAACAAGGTCACTGCCTTCCCTTCTGCTTTCCACATCAGAGACGCGGCGTTGGTCCACTCAAGCTTGGACGATAGATGGCTAAAATATTCGCGACCCAACGTCACCATGTCCAGTAACCAGCACATGATTATCACCGTCACCACCGACCTCTCACTCTCTAATTTATGGGTAGGATTTCCACAGATAAAACCGAGTTAACAGAAAGTCACGTTAAGCTCCTTCATCTCGAAGTGTTTTAAATAGTATTCTTACGATCACAGACGATTTCCCTCAGCTTAGAGTTCGAATTGGTGAGGTCCGATTTAGCGTTCATTAAGTCTTACTGCCTGGGGCTCCCGTACAATGAACAATTGTCTTAAAGTACCAACAATTGAGTAAGAAAGTGGTAATTTTCTTGAAGGGATTTAACATTACCTACAATTCCTTATCTATGAAAAAAAATCCATGTTAATAAAATGATAAATGATAACAAGAATACCTACCCTTTTTTCACGTATCTTCCCATGTTACATTGTTTCCATTCCCTTTCTTACGTTCACCATCCACAGGGCATGTTTGCCGTGCTGGGGGGTGGATTGGCGTTGTGTGTGGTGGTGCTGGTGGTGGAGACGGTGGTTGCTGATGTCAAGAGGGGCAAGTAGCACCAGACAAAGACTTAGATACATCATAAACGGATTTCTCCACTTCTCACTCTAACTTCCGCTGACTGTTGCAGGGTGTTAGAAATGAGTTTGGGGACGAGAGGTGTGGGTGAGTGTTGTGTGGCGGTATGAGGTGTGGCAGTGTGAGATACAATTGTGAATTTTGGTAGCATGAGCTTTATGTATGTTGGTTTTGTATGTGTGTGTGTGTGTGTGTGTGTGTGTGTGTGTGTGTTTTATGTGTCCGACTCTGGGCATAGGTTTCATAGCCTGGTATCAAGGCCCAGCAGTCCTCCTACATACCATGCACCTCTACATGTCACCACTTCGGCGCTAACACCCACCGTCCATATTGAATACAGGCTAGGGCTGTCTCATACAGGACTGGTGTATTGGTATTAGCGGGGGTATTTTTACGACATGTCGGCGGGCCTTCTGGTAGATCAGTAAAGCTTAATTTAACGAAATTCAAATCCTCAAACTGTTCCCTGTACCAGCGAGGATTTGAACCTGGGTCCGTTAGGACTGCAAGCCAACTCTACCGATTGAGCCACCGCCTCCCCCCAAAAAAGGTTCACTGCAGGACCGGCCTATCCCTACCGATAGAAGTCATGTATCTCTACCCAGTGGCTTAGGCTGTCTTGTAGAGACTGTATGCAGGGTGAAAAGTGCTTGTGAGTGTAATTGTTGTGTTGAAGTGGCTTTGGATTTGTGTGTAGTCTGTGAACCAAGTGTAGTCTTAAGCCGATTGGGTGCAAGCATACTAGTCTGCCAAAGTGGTCAGTAGCTTGGTTCAACGCTTCCCAGTGTATTCACAAGCTTGGCAGGAGGAGACCCCGCGCCCACTAGCGTGCGAGTCGCACACTCTGCCACTGTACCACTGTGTGTGTGTGTGTGTGTGTGTGTGTGTGTGTGTGTGTTGTGAGTTTTATAGCCATAGAAACTGCCTGATACATGCGAAAGGTAAGTTAATTCTCAAACTTGCTGGCATTACAAAATATATAAAGCATGACTTTCACCCGTCAGTTTCTCATATTTCAAGTCCTCATTCCCTGATCAGTGACTTACTCGTATGCTGTCATGCTTGTGTTGATGCCACATTAATGTATGTCATACTGAATAACTACTCTTTTGCATTTCTTCCATCTCGCTTTGCGTCAAAGGTGGTAACTTTCTAAAATAACCCAGGGGCATCATAGAGTCTGAGGGAAAATTCTGAGTAAAATGTGTATTACAACATGTGATTGATGTCTTTGGTCACCATAAGCGGTTACGACAGCGATACCTCAAAACAACGGTATCCAGAGTAAAGAATTGCAATAACAGTTTTTTTTTTTTTACTTTTCAAAAAATGTGATACTCCTAAGTAAAATGTTTTTAACATTTTTTTTTCATATATTGAACAAATTAAATAGAGTTAACCAAATTTCATGAAGGAAATTTTTATTTTACCTACATAGCACCGTTTCTCATTTTAAAATACGCGATTGGAGCAAAAATGTGCATCCCAATGTTTTCCGTATATGCCAGTGTCGCAGAAATATCAAACATTTGTTCGCTGATAATTTTTACGAAAAACGAAATCGCTATAACCAAAATGAAATTGTTCACTGCCTGTTATGCAGGAGAGGGGAGGGGAGGTGTTCACTGTCTTCGGTGCTCGAGGGAGGAGGGGAAGATGTTCATTGGCTGGTGTGGTGAGATGGGAGGCGGAGGTGTTCGTTGGCTTATAAGGGACGTACGAGGCCAGTCGGCACACAGTGCTCAGCTGCTGTTTGATTCGTGCCAGTCCTGCTCCAACAGTACTTGTCCCTGCCCCTTGAGCGTAAGTCATGTGGCACCGTGCTGCTGTAGTCGTGTGGCACCGTGTCTTTCCATAATTTGTTTTCATTTACAGTGTATCCATTTTGGAGGAAAGGAGGTAAATATTATACGAATATTCATATCCAGAACCTATAATAGTCGAGTAGTTTTTATTTACTGTAAGATTTGTAAATCACGTTGGCATTCTCCATTTCCATATGCAGATCAGTAGTGATTACGTTTGCTCACGGAATTATTTTAATGATTTTTTTTTTTTTTGGCAAAATGAGTTGGAAATTGAGATCAACTGATTTTTAGATGAATATCTTCATACCAATACCTTGAGAGCAACATTATTAAAAGCTGCCATTTATTCTATCATAAGCGGTCCTGAATGATGCATAAGTTCTTGTGAATATCTGAGAAAGAAATGATGATTAGTTTTTGCCTTTGCAACTAACTGAACAGCAAAATGAGAAGAGTACGTCCTTGCTATTATTCTCTTGTTCTTCTTGGAGAAATCCTTTATTCAAGCCTTTATACCGCCTCTGTCATCCCTCTTATAATGAACTTCACTTCTCAGATAGTCGAAGAATGGTTGCTTTAAAGTTAACCTTTTCAAAATTATGTTATTCTCTCTAATACAAGTCGAATTGATAAACAGAGGTCACTGGTAATCTATGTATGCTAGGATTTGTAATTGTAATATAACTGTGGCCAAGTTCCGTGCCTGCGAATCACGACTTTGTAACTGAACTTATGGCCACAGAAAAGTCTCTTGGTAGTAACTCCCAGCGCAGATGGAATGTCTGGTCCCGACAGTGTTAAAATAAAATGCAATGTATTCCGCTTCCTGTATTATCGTTAGCTACTGCATTTTCTTAATATGACTGGTTTATGCGTGTGCACAACTTTTTACATCATCCACACAGGCATCTATATTGTAAACTCAGCTGATAGTTGATTCCGTTGTTTATTCTGAACTAAATTTCAGACACAATCTTGGATTTGAAAAAAAAAAAAAAATCCCTAGAAAACCAGCTATGCCGAACGCGTCATCTTCGTGCAGCTGTCCTTGAGGGGCAAGTTAGCCCGTGCTATAGCCCAAGAGATGGGCACCAGCGTTTCCACAGACTGCAGATGGCTCAGACGCTGATGGATAGAGGGTCACATAAAAACCAGATCCCATATTGCCAGACCCTTTACTAGATATGACTACAACACTCACTTCTGTAACCCTTATTATCAGAGATGCTATCGATTGCCCGTTGTATGCCATCGTAGCTACTGGAGAGGGGCGCCTGCCCTCACTGACACCGATATAACTGAGCGACTACGCTGCTTGTTTAGACAGACGTTCCTCAGTTTTCTCCCTGTCTCTCCAAAGGAGATTGGTGGACTGCAGGAGAAGGGCAGCTTCAGCTTGTGGTCCACAGGGTTTACGTTCACATGAGCCTGAAGCCACAGCAGCAGCACACTTTGTAGGTTTGATCTCTACATAACCACAGTTGTTATGTGACAAAGATAACTAGCGAGACTATATTTAGGTTTGTTTTATTCATATATCGTGTTTTTGTTAACATGCTCATGACGAGGGCGCCTTTGAACTTGTTTTTTTTTTTTTTTGCTTTGGCCAAACAGATCAAACATAATGTAGGACTACCAAAGTCTGCAAGTGCCTTAGATACTGTCGGAAAGTGAGTCACGTCCACACCAGACCCCACACTGGCAAAACCCTGTTAGATAAAACTGTACTATAACTCGCACATATGTAACACGTAGTGTGAGAGATGTGGAGTCAGAGCTGTCAGTGTGTTTTCGTGGGTTTGATCTGTACATATCCACAGTAGTACCGTACTGTGATATAAAAGAACAATGATACCTGACAGGGCATTTTTTTTTTACTTTTATTGCGGTGTGTGTGTGTGTGTGTGTGTGTGTGTGTGTTTTGTGTTTGTGTGTATGCTTGTAGTAACATTATGTGGTGTAACAGTGTCACCTGTGTAGGAATAAATTCTGGCTGATCAAACAGAGGAGTATTTTACCAAAATACAGATGTACACAAAATAGGCATAAATAGTAAATAAATAAGAGCACAGGTTTATTACGCAAACTGGGACACTGGATATTTGATTATAATCGTGATAGCATTTGTGTGTCTAATTAAAGTAAATAAAAACATGTTTGTCTTTTCTGTTTTACTTAAAAGGCATTATAAATAACATTCGATAAGTTGGTAGCTTATTATTGATTCATCTACTTAACACTAACCGTCAAACAATGAAAAAAAGACAAAAAATTGTGCATATAACTTGCGTTCTTGTTCTTCTGGCATACTTCCATGTCTGAAAGACTTCAAATATTCTTTCTCTGATATTTTATAGTACCCAGACGCTAAGATTAAAAGGGAAGTGTTCAGGTGGGAGGGGTAGGGGGAGGTGTTCAGGTGGGAGGGGTAGGAGGAGGTGTTCACTGATTGGTGTGGTGAGTAGGGAAGGGGGCTGCTCACAGGCTGCAATATGAGGGCCGTGCGAGGCCAGTCAGCATTCAGTGTCCAGCTGCTGCTCAAGGCATCGAGAAGCCCGTTCCAGCCTCACTTGCTCTGCCACCTTGAATGTAAGTCAAGGGACACCAAGTTTCTAGCTTATGTGGCAAACTGTCACGAGAATATTTTTTTGTGCGAATGATACTTTTCCACTAAAATTTTATTATCGTTTATTCCCCCGAACTTTAAACCCTGTCTAGACTTTACTTCATAGTATACCTTACAGTGTACTTAACATGAGTCGAGTTAGCATCAGTACTAGAATCTGTTTGTTGGTTTATATGTGTGCTTCGTAGAGTTAGTTCGGTATGGTTATTTGTGTTTCAGACACCGGATTTGAGTGACACTGTATTTCGTCGTGACACCGAAATTATTTTCCAGCACATCCCAAAGCTATTTTCTAGCACTCGTACAACAGATCGCTTCCATGAGCTCTGTGTCGTGCAGTATGTACGTGCATGCGTATCTCAAGAATAAGGTTAACAAAACGCCATTGAAGTGAAGGACGTTAATGGTCGACTGGAAGACAAAGTGAGCGGGAGATCATTGGAGTGGGAGATCTTTCGAGTGGGAGGTCTTTCGAGTAGGAGATCAGTCGAGTAGGAGATTTGTCGAGAAGAGCAATGAGGGATAGGGAAAAATCAGAAATGAGGAGAATGGAAGAAAATGGTGAGACAGAGAGAGAGAGAGAGAGAGAGAGAGAGAGAGAGGGGGGGGGGGGGGG
>JAGKTI010000352.1:0-42341 GCA_018397915.1 Birgus latro
TATACTGTATAAACTTAAGGCCAAGGGATTTCTGTTCTGTCTACCTTCCTGACTAGTGAATTCCATCATGGGGATGATGGGGTCCTGGCTCTGATTTTGCTCCATAGAGCCACTGGGTTCTGTTAGACCCCAGGTTACCTAACATGTTGCATCATTGGTCATTCCTTGTGCGCAGTTAATTTTCATTTGCTGTGTTTCTCCTTTTGTTAGCAGGAAGTCCCAACATCGGTCTACAGCAGATGACCCAAGAGATGAGATGATATTCGCCTTCAGTTTTGCTAGGGTTAGGTTACAATTAGAATATACATTTTTTTCCAATTTTTTTTTTCATTCTTTTTTTGGGGGCATCAATGAAATAAAATGGCTTGAATTATTTGTCTATTAAAACACATCACAATAAATCAAATGTATAATTTTTTATTTTTTCCTAGGGGTCTGTGAGACCCCAGATTACCTAATGTGGTTAAAAGAAAAAAAATCGCCTATCCAGAGTTAATGTTCTTTGATCACACCACCTCCCATTATTGCTCTTCTGGAATTTAATATCTAAACCTGGGTTTGGGAAGCATTTTAACTTTTGTGATAGATGGGGGCACCCATCAGCTACTCAGTCGATGTAATGCTGCCTTTGGGTGATTTAACCCCGAGTTGCAAGCCAAATGATTTGCTGTGACCCAGGAAACCATATACTACACTGGGTGGTATTCATATCCCCAAATGATGCTTGATGGTCTAGTAGGTTAAGGCACTCCAAGTGGATGGAGACAGTACGCATTTCCATCTGAGTGGCAAGTAAGGCTGGGCATCCTTGGCTGACATTCGTCAGGACTGTGTAGCTTAGCCCTGGGCCCCTATACTCCTGATGGAAGCAAAAAAATGAGTTAGATGGTGGATGGATAGACATCTTCAGTTTATACAGTATTCACATTGTCTTGTGTGAGCAGCATCTCAAAAGTTGTGACACAATTTTGACCAAACATGATGGAAATATTGTGTCAGTCAAAGAGTAATGCAAGCATATTTAACTGTAATAACATATCAAAGGTCAAGGTCATGGACAAGGTCAACTCAAATAATTTTGACCTAATTTTGCCCAAACTTGGTTGTAGGACTGAGGGCCAACCAAGGATGAAGTTATTTGAGTCTGATGTCAAATGTCAGTTACATAGCAAAGTCAAAGGTTTGGCCCTGTAGCTCAGCTTTCACTTCTATCTATTCATAGCCCAACACCATAATCCCATATGGGGTGGCCATTTGACTGAGTTACCTGTTTTACAGGGAGGGGCACTAACCCTCTGCCAACCCACTCGACACGTTAGGAATACACATGAGTTGGTTATTATGGTTACCACCCTACATTGGAAATGGTTTCCTGGCTTACAGGAAATCATTAGGTGTCACTCTATGTAAAGCTGCCTGTAAAGGAAATAAGAGTAAAACCTACATCTTGTGTACTGTATATACTGTACTTGATTTGGCGATATCTTAATGGAAGGGTTGAGGATCAGTCAAGGATGTATAGTGATTCAATTCTGAGGACCTGAGTCACAGGGCATAGTCAACTCAAACACTTTTGATCCAATTTATACCATACTTGATGAAGAGTTTGAGGATCAGACAGGAATGAAGTCATTCGGATTTCAGAACAATCAGTCTTAAAGCAAAGTCACATGGCAGTGTCAAAGGTTCAGTTCTTAGAGCAATTATTGAAGTTGCAGGTGTTGCATTCTGTGATATCTTCTTTTTTTAAGTCTGAAATTATAAGTTGGTTGTTTTTGTGCCTTATAATTCTTCTATTTGGCTACCTGTCTTATCAACATAAGGTATGACAGTGTGCAGGGTGACAGTGTAAGGTGTGACTGTGTTGTGTGATAGTGTGAGGTGTGATGTAACTGTGTGTAGTATAGCAGTGAAATGTAACAATGCGAGGTATGGCGCTGAATTGTGACAGTGTGAGGTGTGGCAGTGTGTGACATGGCATTGTGTGGTGAGGTAAGGTGAGGTGTGATAGTGTGCAATGTACGTGGTGTGGCAGTGTGTTGTTTGATAGTGTACAATATGGCAGTGTGAGGTGTGGTACTGTAGTGTGTGATGTGGCAGCATGAGGTGTGGCATTATGTGAAGCGATAATCTATATATAGTTTGGCGGTGTGTGGTGTCGCAATGTGTGGTGTAACAGTATGGCATGGCAATGTGTGGTGTGGCAGTGAGCAGTGAAACAGTGTGGCATGGCAGTGTGTGGTGTTAATACAGTAGTGTATGATAGAGCAGTGTGTGGTGTGGTAGTGTAATCGTAGCTGTGTGAGATGTAGTAGTACAGTATAAGGTGTATCAGAATGAGGTACAGAAAGGTGAGCTGTGAGAGAGTGATGTGGCAATGAGGTACTGTAGTGTGGTGTGACTATGTGAAAATACGGTAATAGCGTAAGGTTTATTAGTGTGACGTATGGCAGCGAGAAGTGCGAGTATGCGAGGAATTGAAGTATGTTTTGTGGTAGGATTTGTTATGGTAATGTGAAGTGAAGCAATGTAAGGTACAGATATGACAGTGTCAGGTATGGGAGTGTCTTTTTGTGCCAGTGTATGGCATTGTAATGTGAAGTGTGACAGTGCCTGTGGTACTGTAGAGAGAAGTGTGGCAGTGTGTGGCATAACACTGATATTACTCAAGATTTTTTCTTTTAACTGGAGGGATTAGATACAGACTCCATTCACTTATTCATTAATAGGGCTCTCTATGTATGCTGATAAACACTGTCTATTGCCAGCAAAAGTAAATTAAACATACATCCTCAAACTGAACAGGTTAAGGAAGTTCCTTGTATGATTTATTTTGCATATAACTGGTACACCTTAATATTCTAAGTTCTTTGGCACTTTAGTATTAAAACAACTTGTACAAACAAAATACAAGAGAATATTAACATGCCATATCCAAAAATAACATTCCACATCCAAAAATAAAGTTGTAGGGAAAAAATGCTAATGAAGCCTCCTACCCAATGTAGATACAGGCCTCTCAGCAATAAAATTTTCATGTAAGGAGGAGAAGGCATAAACACTATAGTGTCCTGAATGGACAACTGTGTGTTTCTGATGGTTTGACATTTCTAGTGTAGACCTATTCTCTAAACCACAATATGTCACTGACTTACTGTACAAGAAGTTCTAAGAGAGAAGGACAATGAAGAAGAATAAGATACAGCACATGAATTATAAACTAATCTGTCTCGGGCATAATGGGCAAGGCACGTAGTGATCACAGAGAGAACAGAGGATGACTGAAACCACTTTCACAAACAGGGAGAATTTTGGAAAAGTTGTGGAGATTGGATACAGTATTTATCTTCAGATTGCCAGAGTGAAAAACATATGACAAAGAACAAAAAACCAGGTTGTTCGATAGATTTATAGAAAGCTTACTAGTCAGAGGATGGATTTAAAGTTACAATATATTCTGTGATCTAATTAGGATGCTTTGATAATAATACTGGGAATAATAATGGCTGACTCTGTTTCTCAAAAGTGTCAGTTATTCTAAAGGATTCATCTCTATACATGTAGCAGACCTTCAGGTCCTCTCTTTACTTTACCTCTCTCACAATCCTTCATGGGGACTCTTCCTTAAAGCACCTCCATAGAGGATGCATAATGGGGGAAAAAAATACAAAGTAAGACTTTTCAAAGCTTAGCTTTCTCTTCCTCACTGAAGTCGTGGTAGCAAGAACATAACTAGAGTAGCAATGCAGGCACTACCAATTGTCAGAACCAGTGCAATCACCAAGCAGTTCCTTTAAGTGAACAAACAAGAGAGCTTGGAGAGGTCAATATGCCTTGTATACAATATGAATTGGAGAAAAGAAGCAGTGCATTCTCTCCTCATCTCCCTCTCTATTGGTTTACCATGTCATCAAGCACTGCTGGATCTCAAGGAATAAACTAGCTTCTATATAGTACATGCTTAAAAAAAAAAAAAAATTGTTCTTGGCAAAAATCAGAGGCAAAGAAAAACCCATCTCCCTTTTTATGGATTCCCGGTAGTATGAAGTTACATGCAACAAATATGTTGATTTTGGAGGTGCCACATCCCTAGGATCACTTAAGTGTAATTTCATTATGCTGTACACAGTTAACAGCTGATTATTAACCCTCTCCCTCAACTATTAGGGATAATTGCAGTAACAACACAAACTGGTAAAGTGCTTTTTAATTCTGCAGATTAACAAGAACAATTCATAATAATTGTAAATATATATATTGTGTATATATACATACAAACATATAAAGATATATTAAAAATAGTCAATTTGTAGCTTTCCTACATAATTGGGATTTCCACTTGGCAAGACATGAATTACAGCTCATATTTGCTTTGTCAGAAGTATTACCACTCAGATATCAAATACACCTACTATCATGCTACACAAATTTTGATTTTGTTACTAAGTATCACAGGCATATGTACACTCCTTGTAACACTACAGGACAACAGTTCTGTAATATGTGACCTTGACAGATTTTATATTATCAATCATTCCAATCTCATACTTACATTCATCCTCTCTCTCTCTCTCTCTCTCACACACACACACACACACACAAAACTAACAATATAACACTTTACTATTAAGTAATTCAATGACACTGATTTATATTACAAGTTGAGAAAAATGTCAAGCTCTCCAGTTTACATATTGACAGCAAATACTGTAATGCTTTTTATACCATGAGAAGCCAGATTTATTTTCATTGGAAGAACAGAGAGACATGGGAACACTCAGCACACTCCTTTCCTTGTACTTTCTGCACAAAGGTTAAAATTGGGAGTTGATATAAAGCTATTTTTTACAAGAAGGGCAAAAAACAGAGAAAACAGAATCCTTCTCATCTTTAGTACGTACTGAAAAAACAAATCTGAATGATGACCGTTCATCTTAATCTGCTTTGCACATCTTAGTCCAGATTAACTTCCCCTTCCCTGACAATGGATGCTGTAAAACTTCATTCAGGCTACCAACATTTGATTTTATTCACAAGTGACCAATCCCAGGCAAGTATACAGCTAAAAGCTACCTCAGTTAACCCATCACTGCTATGATTAAAAAACAAACTGATACACAAAAGTAACAGCCAATCACATATTACTGTCATCAACGTGTAGGGGTCCGTGGCTGACAACAGTACAAATGTGAGTAAAAGATCGGCATACTCCCTGCCATGGTACTACCCAACCAGAATACCGTTAGTCGCCTCTTTGGGGCTGAAGCTGGGGCATTCAATCACTACACTGTTTAATAAAATCATCTGCTGACACCCTAAATAAAGTATCTTAGTGTATCAATATGATAAAGGGTTATTAAAGATGAACTGGACTATAACCACCTGTACCACAGTCTGATCGTCATGTGCCTTTTTACATCTTGAAAAAGATGTTAGGGAAGTGCCATGTTTACAGCAATACTTACCTGAAAAGGTTTCAGAGCCGTACTAATAAAGTTATGGTCTAGTTACAAAAAGTGAGTTGGAAAGGGCAACTGATTTTGTCTTAAACAGATCTAGAATCTGGCTAGAAGACTAGAAGAGTGTATGGGAGTGAGGTGCAAGGGGAGAGGAGGAGAAGGAGACCAAAGAAGAGATGGAGGGATGGGGGTTGAGAAATACAGTATACAAATGAGGATGGTGTAAGTTGGAGGGAGGGTAGCCTAACAGTGGAGGAGTGTGACATGTAGATAATCTGTTCAAGGCCATCTCCTCTATAATGAAGGCATCCTGCTGTAAACAGACAGACAGGTGCCAATAACAAAGCTGGGATCTGGCAGCACAAATCCCGTACTGTCTGGTTATAGAGATCTGGCACATCACTTCCCGGAAATCCATTTACAAAATATTTAAGGAAAAGTAGTCTACATTATTTATTGCATACAAAGGGCAATGGCTTGTTTATTCAATTAAAATTAAAATGCTCCAGATTATCAATATTTCAGCAAGTACATCACGTAATATAATTAACCCATTGCATATTAAAACTGAATAATATGGCAAACACTGTAAATTAAAATCAAACAACCCTGCACAATCACTAGTAAACACACTGACTAAATGCAGCCATTATCAAATTTATGAAAATTTATGTACTACAACAAGGATACAGCAAATCATAAAACTAAGTAAAAAAAATACTGTAATGCATAAAACTTCCTTCTGCAAAACCTGGACACTCACTCCTGCTGTGTAAGTAAATAATTTATTATGACAAAAAATAGTTGTTGATGCTTTTATTAACTGCTCAACAATGGCAGCTGGTGAGGAAAATGTTACTAGAATGGGAAGAACAACACCTAAAACTGCATTTTAAAAAGAAGTTTTGGGAACCTGATCCCAAGAATGAGATAAAGTAACTCTGTCCAAGAGTTTTATCCTTGTAAAATTGGAAGGCTTTCTTCTACCTCCTCCTTAACAATTTATGTTATCATACAGTACTGTCTTCCATGTTCTGTAATGTATGCAATTTATGTCAGCAATGAAATTACAGGAATAACATATAAAACAGTATTTGGGTGTATTATGGGAAATCCAGTCACTACAGACAATGCACTAGAAATCTTCCTTCACTGACAAATGCAGTATATGGCTCCCAGATGCTGCTAAGTCAGGAAGATATCAACCTCTTCAATTTGGTGACATCATGATCATCATCTTATCCTACATTGCCCATGAGAAGTGTAGGAGCCCGGGGCTAGGCAAGTTTGTCTGGACATTTAAGACAGGAGTGACCAGCCTCACTCATCCCTGGGTTACATGGGCAATAAACCCCAACTACCCCATTGGATACAAGCTTTGTTATTCTTGCTTTCTCCAGAAGAATGTATCAAATTTAGGAATGACTTCTCACGTTCAAGAAGTTAATGAAAAGTTTATCTACTTCCTCAAACTCTAAATGTTTTTCATACACTTCAGTACAACATAATTACTGGGATAGTAAAAAACTAATACTGTACTTAATAAAACTGAAGGGGTTAACACTGGATTTCCTGCAAGTCAGTGTGGGCAGGTTTGTGCCACTGATGATGAACTGTAACTACAGCCTGCATTCCTGTGACTGAATATAGTAATTACAGTTTAACTCACTTGATTCAGTTATGCACTTTTGACTTAATCTTCTTAGTACTAGGCTATATTATCTTGCTTAAAAAGATATTTTTAGAACTACAAAAGTAATATAAACCATTTGTCTACCTCTTCACTTTGAGAGACCTCCCAAAACCTGAATGCAATAACAACCTGGTAGTAACAAAAGTAATAAATAAGTAAATAAAAGAAATAACAAATATAAGACTTAGCCCATTCAATACCTTTCTTTCAACCCATTCTTTACCCTAATGACACACTTCTACAAATAAAAAGGAACATTTTGTTATGAAGAGATTTGAAGCTATCTCCATTAACTTCTTAAAAACAATGATATCTTCATGTGATTCTTACTAATATGCATTTTTTCTACCCTGACAAAGATCCCTAACTCCTTTCAACTCAGTTTATGGCCAAGCAGTCAGACTGGAGGGTTGGTTTTGACTAGTAACCAAGGAGTCTCATTTGTACCTCATATCTAGGGCTTATAAATTTCATGCAACCACAATTTAGTATTAAAGTTGTGAAAGTGGCTCATTTCCATCAGATGTAAACAAACCAACTATATAACTAGAAAATTTTACATATCTTCAAAGAGAGCTTATAGTGAAGGATTTGTAAAATCTTCATTAACCCCTTCAACCTTGTGACTTTTTTTTTTTTAAAGATAATATTGCTATTTCCTCTCAGTTTTATTAAGCCTTGGGAAGACTTATCAACTGGCATGGGAGGCAGATACAGCCTTTAAAAAAACCTGCTGCCACTACAGATCCTCCTTAAGTTAAATTAATCATGTGGTGATAGTGCAGACAATAAAAAAAAGGTATATACACACTGTAGTGTGGGTGTTAACTCATATGAACAAACATAAATAAACGAAAGCTCCACATAAACACTTTCCCAGGCTACCTCATTTATATATTATCATGTTACTGCCTGGTGACTTTATTCTCATACTGAAGGAACTTATGTTGCAAAAAAATAAATAAATAAATGCTTACAGATACAGTAAAAAGCTTTAACATTTGTGAAATACATGATGCTAATATGTACTGTATTTGAATTCTAAACCCTTGAATCCAGTAACATCACCCAGCTTATTCTTGGTACAGTGATTTAGGACACTTTTGTTCAAGTTAGGAAGATGTCCATTTGTGATGGGGATAATAGAGGATACATCTGATTTCTCCAGCTCCAAAATTCTCACATAAGCTGAATAAAATAGTCTGGAGATAGCATAAATAGAAAAAAACATATCAACTACTGGTGCCCAGCAAGTGTACTCCAATATGTGGCACATAAAGAAAAGTCTTGATATCTTACATGGGCAGATTATACCCACATAGTATACTGGTGTTTACTGTTACAAGAAGCAAACCCAAACTGCAATACAAAAAAAGATCACCCGCACCCTATTACTCCCATGATGTGAAGGGGCTTGAAGACAGGCTACTGTGGTTCAAAACATTTAAAGGTTGGCTAGTAGACTATACTGCCTGCGAATTACTATTTAAAAAAAGAAAAAAAAAATCATTGGATGGAGACTGGAACCTGCATGCTGCACATGACTGTGATCCTGACTTACATTTTTAAAGCATGAAACCAACAAGGGCCCAAAACTGCTGTACCCTTACAATAAAGATTATCCTGGTGTACAGGTAAAATTAAGCATCCATGCCAATTAAACAGGACACATCATACAGTACTGCATTATTTTCCATGGTCCAGGTCCCAATAACCTAACTAGAGGCAACAATATGTTGTATTCTCATTAACAGAGGAAATTTTAATGCACCACTTCCTTAGTGATTCCATTTGTACTTTACACTCATTAGCTTACATCATTTTGATGCCTTTTATATCCAAATACACTGTATCAACAAGATATGCAAGAAAATTTAGGTGTAATTATGCAACACAGGAGCAGGGACAGAATAATCATGCAGTAAATGGGGGTCAAGTATTTTTTTCACCCAAACTTCATCAGAAGAGTCAAATTCATATACACTACTGTACCCATTAGAAAAGATGCAGTACTGCATTCATTCTTTTCAATACATCTATTAGCCCACTGCATGCTGTGTGATAGTATCCTTCTTGTTAATTCTGTCAAGAGATTGCAAGTTGGGACAGTTATTGCCAACCTGGAAAAAAACAAAAAAAGGGGAAGAAGAGAGAGTCCAAACGCACATGACCCCTCCAAATCTGTCTCTGAGAAGGTGCTATGAAATTTCCTAAGCCAAAGAGAAAACAGTGTGGCGGTATTTTACTGTAGGGGTAATCTCTTTCTACTGTTAAAAAACAAGCACAGTATTACATAAGATTTAAAAGATGCCATAATTTTCTTTGCACAATAAAAATGCAGATACTATACTGTATTTGTATTTTCTGTAACATGTGCAGTATAATTTGTTTCAGACTCTGAATTACTGCATGGGAAACTACCAACCACAGGAAGCTAATCATTTTCTAAAATCCAGAAACACCAAACCCCTTCTTGTTCTTGACATTATTTTCTTCATTTTTGGTATATAATAATTTTTAGTGGCAATTTTTCTAGTAAAACCTGTGAACTGTAAGTTTCTCCATGTATGGATCCTTAACCATTACTGTGTTTGAAGTGTGTGCTTCCATTACGACTGACACAAGGTGACAGAGATTTGGGTCAGACTACAGGCAGCACAATGGGAAGGAAGTAATAATGGAGAACTAGAACCAAGCCATAATATGGCTACATGGCTCTGAGGTAGAAGGGAGCAGGATAAAGAGTTATATTAAGTGTATGATATGAAGTGAAGTAAGAAAAGTGATAATATTGGAAATAGAAACAGTGGCAGAGTCACCCACGAAATCAGTAAGTTGTGGGGCCCGACGTAATGAGGAAAGGAAGGGGAACACTGCAAGACGCTGTTCGAATGTAGACGAGCAATCAAGAAAAAGATGCCGGATAGTCATAAGGCAGTTACAGTGTGAGAAGACGGGCTGAAGATCATGGCTCATCAAATGACCATGAGTTAGATGGGTATGACCCAAATGAAGACAAGCAAGGATCGTCTCCCATCGATGATTGGTGTGAGTTGACATGTGCCAGGGAAGAATAGAGGATCTAATACCATGAAGTTGTCGTGAACCTATTGGTCCCACAAGGACTGCCAACGATCACGAAAGAGGCGGGTTAGAAGAGCGAAACAATCAAAGGCCAGAATGGGGCGGAGGAAGGACCTAGAGGAGAGAGCAAAAGAGCATGCCAATGAGTCAGCCTGTTCATTACCTGCAATCCCGATATGGCCAGGAACCCAGCAAAAGCGAACCAACTTTTTTTTAACAGAAAGACGGAACAGCCACTCTTGAATCTGGGGGATTAGAGGATGAGAAGAAAGCATGGTGTGTAAGGAAGTGAATGCACAGAGAGAATTGGAGAAGATAACAAAGGTGGAAGAAGATAACCTGGGAAGAGACTTCAAAGTGAAAAAAGCAATACAATATATAGTTCTGCAGTAAGGATACTTGCATTGGAGGGAAGTGTAGTGTGGAAGGAGAGTCCAGGAACACAACAGCAAACCCAACACCATGACATAATTCAAAGCCATCAATAAAGATGTGTGTAGCAGAAGAGTGACAAGACATATGTTTGAGAAAAAGAGAACAAAGGGTATGTGGGAAAAAAAAGAGACTTGGAACAAGGAAGATAAGGGCAGACCACAGCAGGAGGCAGAAGCCAGGGTGGGAAGGAAACTGGACATAGTATGGCAGCACAGTGAGTGGATCCAATATTGGTCATGCTCAACATGCAAGAATTTTAAATCATTCAAACAATGCTGTGAAATGCCTTAATGTCCTGTACACGTACAGCACCCAGAACCTTCAGATAAATTACCATGTTATGTCCTAAAAAAAAATATGTCAAGTGGTAACCATCTTCCCTAATGCCCTCTCCCCCTAAAAATTTAATATAAGTGAAGGGGTTAAAGACTGGGAAGAACAATAGCATGAACACTGACGTACATGGAGAAATCCTATAATGGTGGATGAGAGCACGTTTTCATCTCGACTGCCTGATGCTGCAAGTATGTCTTGGCCAAGAGGAACAACACAGTAATTACAGGGAATGTGGACATCAAGTTTCAGTGCTTAAATCCTTCAGTATGAGGATGTAATTTTACTTAATTTTTGCCATTGCCAGATTTTTTTTTTTTTTTTGCTTAGTAGAAACCCCACTGACTTAGGAGATAACATAAGTTGTCAATATATGTTGGAAATGTGTTCCTCAATGTCATCTTTTTTTTTTTTTTAACACTGTTCCTGTAAACAGAAGGAAAGAGGAAAACTGAAATTGCTTTGTATGCAAAATGCCAATTCAAGAGGCAACTTTTCTGTAGAATTCTGCAAACTTTACTGCAAAAAATTAACATTAAAAAAGTATTGTACCATATCTATCTATCTATTGCCAGACGCCTCAATCCCGAAAGGGGTGGCCACAAACAAATCGCCTCCATGTCACTCTGTCCCCTGCCATTTCACTACCACGCTCCCAACTCACACCCCCCTCTCTCATATACCTCTCCACTCCATCCCTCCATCTCATCCTCGGCCTCCCCCTCCCTCTCGCCCCCTCCACCTCACACACATACACTCTCCTCATCAATCTTTCACTCTCCATCCTCTCCACATGCCCAAACCACCTTAACGTGTTTCTCCTAACGCTTCCCATCACGTCCTCAATCACATCACAACGCTCCTTCACTTCCTCATTTGTTAGTCTGTCTCTCCATGTGACTCCACATGCTCCTCTCAAATAACTCATTTCCACTGCTCTCACTCTTGACTTCTGTCCTTCCAACAGGGTCCAAGCTTCACTTCCATATGTCAGAGTTGGTATCACAATACTGTCATGTAACAACTTTTTCACTTCCATGCTCACTTCCCTGTTTCTTATCACTGCTTTCAACGAACCAGCAACCTTCCACATAATGAGGAATTATTGGACAAACATTTACAGTACTATGAGCCTCTTCCACTCTGAGATCTCATAATTCTTTCACTGCAATGACATTATTAATTTTATTATTGCTACCTCCAGATAATTTATCCACCTTGAGAGACTCTTCAAACTAAGTGGGTTACATATATCCATTAATAACCTTTTCATACTACCAGGGTGCTTGACTGAACTAAGTAACATTGTCCGGCAGTACCAAAAATATAATGAAAATGACGGTTCTGGGCTGAAGTGGTTAACTGAATAAAAGGATCTGGTGGTAGTAGGATGCCATCATGCTGTTATACAGTAACAGCCAATCCCATTTTACTCCCTTTGAGATGCTAAGGCCCAAAGCTATGATATCTTAGTCCAATGTGCTTAACGGCAAATGACCATCTCACTTTCCTATGTGGTATTACATGATCAAAAAGCCCCCAGTCACCTCCTAGTGGGATTATGGTATATGATCAAAAAGCCTCCAGTCACCTCTTGGGGGTATTACCTGGTATATGATTAATCCCTAAAGACTGATGTCTGACAGTCATCAGTTTCAGGTTCTGCTACATAAAGTTCTAATACTAATGATTTGTAGACAGGCTGAATATATACAGTATATATTTATCTCACACGATTTTTTTTTTTAATGCTCATTCCTTCAACTCGTTTCATGGCTACGCACATAATTCATACTGATTTTAGTGTTTTTTGTAAGGTTATTTGGCAAAAATAATTTCCAAAACTTTCCTGTTTTCATTCTCAAGCAAGGGGTGACTTTTCATCTTTGACAGTCGATAGTGCAGTAACCATTAGACATATGAGTGTGAAAGATACATTTTCAGGTGAGTAAATTCAAGCTCTTGAAATCTATAACACCAAAATTTATCTAGGTGAAAGTTGAAAAATTGGACCCAAAATGCAGCTGGAGGGATAGTCAGGGTGGGAGATTTGCAGTCTTTAGAGGGTTAAAAACCCTCCAGTCACCTCTTGGGGACATTACATGATCAAAAACCCTCCAGTTATATCTTGAGGATCAAACCTATGGAAGATCGACACACTGACGGGCATGCTATACCACACAGGTATCATCAAGTCCTCATACTGAAGGGTTTAAAATCAGATCACTTAACATGTCAATCCAAAGAATAATCCTAAATCAGCAGAGTATGACTTTCAGGCACAAGGTTATTCACATATCACTAACAGCCAATTAACTGCCACAACACAGTACAGTACAGTAATCCCTCGGTTATCCAATGTAACAGAGCCAAAGGCATGTCCGGGTAATGGCTTTGTTCGGGTAATGGGCTTCTCCCCTGGCCCCCCTTCATACATAACCTAACTTTGACAGCCGGTGTTAAAGGCCCCTACAGAACACCATACAACACTTGTTCTTGGTGTTTTTAACACTACTCTATTTGGTCAAGCAGACCTACAAGCCACAGCCAAGCAATTACCATGGTCATGCAGACCCATCAACCACAGACAAGCAATCACTGCTGCAGGGCCATACCTTGCAATGACATGGGAAAAAAAAAAAAAAAAAAAAGCCTGGCCAGGTGAAAATGTTCGCGCAGTCATAATTTCCATCCGGACACAAGCATTTTGTCTGGATAAAATTGAAAAATGCATGAATAATGGTTTCAAACAGCCAGATCACAGAGTCTGGGTAATGGACTGTCCAGATAGTGGCCATCTGGATAATACAGGGATTACTGTATACAGAAGTCCAAACTGTTTATAGAATTCCAAACATTTAAAGTTCAACTCTCACTCCAATAGCTTATTTTATATTCTACTACTTTTGCCATCAGATGATTTTATTCAGCACAGGAAAGACTTTTCAAACTGGATGGCTTAGATGTAGCCTTGATTAACCTCTACACTAATCAGGAACTCTTTCAAAGCTAAATAAAATTGTCTGGCAAGAACAAAAATAAAACAGAAAATACATCTTCTGGCTGGAGGGTTTAAATACAGTAACTGACAGTTTTACTCTTTCTTGCTCTGGAGACTGTAATCTAAGTAGCATATAAGGCTTCGTAGCATCTGTTCAAAAGTGATATATTCAGCTTACTACACCTTAACGTTCTCTTGCATGTTTTTATATTGATTTAATATTGACATGTTGTACATCAATAATATTCAAGAGGATTCTGAAGTATAATGCACAGAATAAATTGATAAGAGAGAGGTAATACGATGTCTCCAAAGCCACTCAGACAGAATACAGCCCTGTATTCTACCCAATCCTCTATCATCATTGGGAAACAGGACTATGACAACAATAATGGTAAAAAGCTGTGTCCTTGTTGGCATGCAATGCTTCATAGTACCTCTTTCTGGGTGAATGCATATTTCACCTTCATATTGTCTTGAATGTTTGGTATGTCTTTTGAATACAGTACTGACACAAGACACACTGGTAGTTTCCATTGGTAAGATGTGGGAAGATTATATGCTGTATGATGGCTAAGGAAGATGCACTACATAGCCTCAGTGATTTACTTAACATACTTCACCTTGATATTGGCCTGCAAAGCATTTTTTTTTCTTTTAATAAACACATTTTCCATAAGACACACACAGCATTACAAAATCATATGGAGTACAGTAGCAAATAAGTCATTAAGGAAGAGGCACTATAAGAGGATAATTAGATATAAAGTGGAGAATAAATCACTGAGGACCAGGTGCCATGAAGACTTCCACGCCAACATAGATCTGTCTCAAAATCTTTATACATCAAAATGACACCACCAACCACCAAGATGCCAGAAGGTAGGAAATGAAAGCCAAAAGTCATTTACAGACGGTATGGTAAATGTAGTCCTCACTTTCAAAAATCCTTTTCTGAAGTGCTGGAACTTTAAACCAGGCTACCCTTAGGTATCAACCCATGACCTGGATGGCATTACATAATCAAACAGAAGAATTATTTGTTTTACTGGGAAGATATAACAGTTTTAGTCTGACTTGGACTGGGCCATCTTCAGCTCCAATTAAGGTGGAAAGATGGTTCAATTCAGGCCCACACTGTTTAGTTCAATTAAGGTGTAAAGATGGTTCAACTCAGGCCCATACTGTTTAGTTTTACTAAACAGTTTGGGCCTGAGTTGTATCTAGGCAGTATACGGAAAAATTCTATCCATACCATTTTTATGAAAGTTTGCTAAATCTGCACCAACAGCCACCAAACCCTCCAGTACAATAAAGTCTCAATTATTACTCTTGCTGCCACCAATCTTATTTACTCCTCCATATTTCATGATAATTTTAATTAATCTACCTGTATATACTTAATGATCAACATAACAAATGTGTCATCACTAAGCCAACCCCTTCAGTACAATGACTTTTGTATTTTTGTCTTGCTACTGCTGACAAGCTACTTAATACAGGAGATCCTTTAGTATGGTAGTGTTAGACAATTTTCATTAACACCTTCGGTACCATGTCCATTTTGTTCTATTCTGTGTACCACCTGAGTTTTATTCAACTAAGGAGAAACCCCTTCACAGTGAACAGATCACTAATCAAGTAACTTTAACCTCTTCAATATGAGATGTTCTTCCTAGCTGAATGAAATCACAATACACTATAACAAAGTAGTCACTGTCCTGAAAGGGTTATCAAGGGTTGTTTATCTCCTTGGTACTGTACAACAGGCCTTTCCATGTACAACAGGCCTTTCCAAAGTTGGCTAAAATCAACTGGAGGTGGTAAGGGTAAACAAAAAAAAAGTCAGGTAAATGAACTGAAAGTGCCAAGTACAAGAATATTAAAAGAGGTGCACCTGTATCATAAAGTGTACTAAAATCACATGAAAGAAGTAATACATACAGGCTAATACACTAGCCAAGTATAACAGCTTTAAATGAAAAGCACCTGTAGTGTGAGGTTAAAAGGGGTAATTAAGGCAAGTCAATGTTGGCATGATAAAGGCCTGTACTATCATGAATGTTAAAGACTCCTTGGCATCTCATTCTACCAGTGTACATTATTTCTCCATGTGGCACATTACTACTCTCATTTAATATTCTAGTGAATTATCTTACGCTTGTGAGCTACAAACAGAATCCATGGGGCTTGAATGACAATTTAACAGCTGTCTTGCCCATTTCACTGAACATACAGCTAAACATTCATCCACTTTTCAAAATTTCTCTTTCATTGTTTTAAAAAAACTGATAAAGATGATAAATGTAAAAAGTGGTTGGGTGACAGCCAATCCCTTATCAATCATTTCAAGGTATAAAAACCCAAGAGGCAGCTACTGTACACGAAGACATATGCCTGATAGCATTACATGACTAAACTTCTGGTAATTTCTGAGAATTCTGTTTTAGTTGTATGGTATTTATATATTTTTAACATCAAAACAGTCTGCAATAGTAATATAAATATCAACTTTCTCATGGTTGGAATAATTTCAGTATTCTAGTCCATCTAATGTCTGATGATACTTTTCAACTGAGTTATTCAGAGATGCCTATGAAAATTAGCACTGTTAACTCTATCATTAATCTTCTAATGGCCAAAAGAACTTTGGTATAATATTGTGTTCCAGCCAGTACTGTATGATTTTATTAAGCCAACAGTGAGTCACAGGATCCTGATGAGTTAATAAGCCATATGCAAAAATAGCTCACAGGGAAAAGATGCTAGGGGGCCTTTAAGCTGAGAAGAATATGGGCCAATATTTTTGGGAAAACTGGAAAATGTTCAACCACTTATTCTTACAGTAAACAACATACTCCTACATGCATACTAGATATATGTCATTTTTAGTGCGCAATGGCAGTCCTCATTATAAGCCATGGGTGGTTCCACAAGCTTCTACATGAAACTGGTGCTGTAAATTGGGAGTACTTGTGAAATTAGCTTCATAAGAAACAATGAACCTTTAGCAGGTATTTTTGTCTGTACCTCTATACGGCCTTTATGACAAAACAAATATCAATAAATGCAGCTTATAATGACGACTTACGATACAAGATATACTGGTGCTGGCACTTTCAAGCAAAAACTTAAAAAAAAAAAAAAAATAACGGCAGTCGTATAAACCTTTGTGCTATGATAATGAATCCTGTAAAGTGATTGTCATCCTACTTTTACAACACTATGACAGTCTATTAACCCTCTGAATCTGGGTGACATCCTTTTTAAACTATTTTCAGATGCTGTAATTGATTATTTTAACTTTTGACAGACCTCAAGTGATGAATGAAATAACAAAGGCTCTAACTACCCCTTCCAACTTGAAAAGTTTCTTTTAAGATTAATAAAACTGATGGTGGGAAAAAAAAAAAAAAAAATCAAAAGGTCCAAATCATGACAAAAGTTTTCTTTGAGACGACAATTCAGGCAAACCTTGACTGATCTTAAAACAAAGTTGTAAGAACAGTACAAGCAGTCCTCGCTGTAAGCCAGGATGTATTCTCAAAATCACAACTTTTTCCATATAACTGATACTGTACAACAAAATGGGGGAACTGGACAGTAAATCTGTTCCAAAAATCATAACTTTTTCCACGTACATAATATTGGACAATGAGTGCAGCTGGCAAATTGACTTTATCAAATAGATGTGTTCCAAAAATCACAACTTTTTCTATAAAAATGATACTGCAAATGAGTGAAACTGACAAATCAGCTTTATACAGAAAGCAACAACGGAAACTTTAACACTCGCAACCACTGGATGCACAAGGGCTTCCATTTGTAAAAAATTACCAGTAATATGTTATCAACCACGAGCCTTATGGATATCCATTAACCCCTTCAA
Organism: Birgus latro; assembly: GCA_018397915.1. Taxonomy (NCBI): domain Eukaryota; kingdom Metazoa; phylum Arthropoda; class Malacostraca; order Decapoda; family Coenobitidae; genus Birgus; species Birgus latro. The sequence continues at coordinate 17,895 of JAGKTI010000352.1, forward strand.
TCTAATGGTATTTTTTTTTATTACTTTATCCTTGCTACCTCTAAATGATTTTATTAAGAATAAGAGAGACTTTCTGAAATGAAAGGATTAACTTATTGCTCTCTTCAGTCCAACAGGTCCTTAAGTTGAATAAGAGTGTTCATAAATAGGAAGAAACAAATCAGAAAATACATCACTGGATTGAGGAGAGGAAAAAAAAAAAAAACAGCTTCAACTGGCTTGAAACAGTGTGTAGAAGAGCACTGGCAACTCAAGTACTAGCACCTCATCAAACATTCAATGATGTGGTGAAGTTTGAAGTGTTTGTCACAGATAAGGAAAGTTTTGAGCCCTGAGAATTGTATTCTTGAGAGGCTGTGAAACTTTCTGGCACCATTTCCTTAAATTTATGTTTCATATTACATATTAATTTTCCCTTCTGTGCTATCTACTCAATTTTAACACTGAAATAGTTTGCATACAAATCTTACAAGAAAATACTAACACACCAGACTCAAAAATAAACTGGTTAGAACAGGCAACAGAAAATCTCAAAATCTAACAATAATATTTGCCCGGGCATTTAAATCTCTTATTTTACTATCATATAGCCCATGTCTGAACAGGAATAAGAATAACCAAAATCTAGTTGCAGGTATCAAAGATCATATGGCACTAAGGTTAGAAAAGGAAACAATAAGACAGGGTATGAAAATAGCTAAAAAGGAAGAAATTACTCTCAAATCAAAAACTAAAAGAAAAGAAAAAGAATGGGAAAAGTATCGAAAAGGAACGGAGAAGCAAAAAACGAACAAACTAAAGACGAGATTTTTAAAAAAAAGTATGGGATAAAAAAAAGTATGGGATAAAAACATCAAACGTGCCACAGAAAAGGTCTGGGACTCCCTTAACGCATCTCCCAAAAGTGGGGGATGACCAAGATCAAATAAAATGGGGAAGTACTGATGACAAGTAACTCCATAAAGGCAATCTAAAAGTATGTGGGAAACAGACAAGGGAGTGTCCCAGCTCAAACAGATCAGATGGAGATCCCCGGACATTTAATGGCCATGGATGAGACAGGTATGGCCAATCCATAGACAGGCCAACGCAATCTCACAATGGCGGTCTTAATGGCAAGCGATGGATCAAGGAATAATGGTGGGCTTAACACCATGAAGTTTAGTATTCATAGCCAAGGACCAGCAAGAATGCCATGTATGTGACAAAACTTTGGAGAGGGCAGGGAAGAAGTCAGTGACAGGGACAGAATGGAAAGGGAGGTGAGGCGACCGGATGGCAGCACGAGCTAAGGCATCAACATGTTCATTGCCTGGGACACAGACATGACCAGGCACCCCCCAAAAAACGTACAGACTTGTGCTTTACAGACATCTGGAGCAGCCATTCCAGGATCTGCAGAACTATAGGGTGAGATCGAGTGGTCAAGCACAACAGAAGAAGGGTACTAAGAGAACTGGAAAATAAAACAAATGACTTACTTGATAACCTAAATCATGTGGAAGGTAAGAATATGATTTTTAGGGCAGCAAACCAGATGAAGAGGGAGAATAGGGGCATCATAGGTGAGCAGTGTGTGAAGAACGATGAAGGAAGGGTTGTGGTGAAAAGTGAGGATATTAAAGACACATGGAGAAAGCATTACAGTCGGGTGTTGAATGAGGAGTTTGACTGGGACAGGGAGGGTTTGGAGCCAACAGATCCAGTGTTTGGACCTTGGCCTTTGATTAACGCAGCTACTGTGAGCAGGGCAATAGGCAGCATGCAGGTGGGGAAGGCAGCAGGTGTGTCTGGGTTGACTGCTAAAATGTTGAAAGCCTCAGGAGATACAGGAGTGAGGTTAGTCACTGACCTGATAAATATGATTATTTATGAATGTTCAAAAGAAGTGGGAAGTAGAGTGACATACGGAAGGAAAGTTGCTGGTGCAATGATGGCCTTGATAAGAAACAGAGGCTTGAGTGTTGCAGCTGAACGAGGCTTACATGAAGGAGTGTTAGTGCCAACTTTAACATATGGATGTAAGACTATGGTGTGGCATGAAAATGAAAACTCAAGAGTGGAAGCAGTGGAGATGGGACTGCTAAGGAATGCATGTGGAGTGCAGAGGGAGGAAAGGATAAGAAATAATGTGATTCGTGAAAGATGTGGAATGAGGAAGTCTGTGGAAACTGGAATCAAAGAGAGTGTACTGAGATGGTATGGTCATGTGGAGAAAATGGATAACAACAGAATGGTGAAAAAGGCATATCTGAGCGAATTTAAAGGAGGGAGGAGGCGAGGTAGGCCAAGGAGAAGGTGGAGGGATATGGTGGATAAGTGTGTAAGGTAGAGAGGTTTGGAAGTCAGTGAGGCTAGGGAACTGACAAGAGACTGAGCTGGCTGGATGAATATTGTGAGGAGGAGAGCATGATCAGGGATCTGGTGCCCCTTTTAACGTGACAGCATTCGGATTGACTCTATCGGATACGTGATGAATGTGTTTGGTGTATCAGATAAAGCCAGGATTCTGGGGGCTTGAATGATGAGTGAATGGAAGAGTGGCCCACAGGAATGGGCAAACTTGGGCAGTCTGGATGTTGCACTCCTCATCCTGCCCTGGGGTGGGAAAGGAGGTCTGGATGATGATGATGATGATGATGATGATGATGATGATGATGATGATGATGATGATGATGATGATGATGATGATGATGATGATGATGATGATGATNTGTCCCAGATTACTGGCTGAAGAGTGAAATTTTAAATGTGTTGACTGAAGAGTGTAATTGTAAATGTGTACAAAGGGAAGGGTGATGCCCTGGAAAGAGGAAATTATAGAAGCCTAAAGCTTTTAGACCAGATAATGAAGGTAATGGAGAGAGTTCTAGAAGGTATGATTAGAGAAAGAGTGAATATTGATGAAATGCAGTTTGGGTTTATGCCAAGCAAAGGGATCACTGATGCCATATTCAATGTTCGGAGGTTCAGGAAAAATATATATGAAAGAAAAGGGAACTGTACTTAGTTTTTGTTGATTTGGAGAAGGCCTTTGACAGCGTTCCTAGAGAGGTGGTGAGGTGTGCAATGGGAAAGCTTGGGATTGAGGTGTGGGTGTGGCTGGTTAGGGGCGTTATGGCCATGTATGCAGGTGCTCACACCCAGGTACAGGTGAATGGAGATTTGGGTGCAGAGTTTTCCGTGAATATTGGTGTGCATCAGGGGTCAGTCTTGAGCCCCTTGTTGTTTATCATGGTACTTGAGGAACTCTCACGTGACTTCAGAAATGGACTCCCGTGGGAGATGTTGTATGCTGATGATTTGATGTTGGTTGCAGAGGATGAAAGGGAGGCAGAGGAAAGATTTGGCAAGTGGAGAGATGGTATGGGGCACATGGGCTTAAGAGTAAATGCAGATAAAGCAATACCATGTAGTGTTCAGTAACTGAGCAAAGAGTATGGAAATCCAGAGACTAATGGAAGCCACAGCTAACGTGACTAAAATGAGCACCCAATGCATCAGCAACCATTGCAGAATCAGTGACAGATGTACCATTCCCGTGAAGAACACAAGCAGGGGAGGGATTATATTTGCCAGCAATATTACAGACATGTTTGCCAGCAATATTACAGACATGTGACCGTACAGCTTGAAGGGGAGGAGGAGACATAAGAGCACCAACTTGATTTCTGAGCCTCTTTAACCACAAAACCGCGGGGTTCTTCGAGGCGTTTCTTGCCCTTCCTGCCGGCGGTAATTTGCACTCCAACTGACTTTTTAAAATATTTGCCAAAAATCCATTTTAAGTCCTAGAGTATTATAATTTTATATGCATATGGCACATACCTTCAGCTTTGTCATGGGATGTTTTTTTAGCACTCATCGACTATCGTTTGACTTGTGGAGACTTCCGAAGTTGGCTCACGAAATCTCCACATTTACACTTCCCAACAGCCCTTACTATTTATACCAATGCCTTATATTATCACTAGAAACACTAAACTATTATTTCCCAACAGGTTTGATCCCCTGCCACCGACCGTCACGAGAGGGACGCCCCACGGTTAAGTGGTTAACTGTACGGCGAAAGAAAGCAGACAACCAGTGTAAAAGCATTAGATGGTATAAATGATCACCGGTATGATGTTTCTGACAAAAGCTCTTCCACTTAGCATGCTTATTACAAAGGGCCCTGGAACAGTCAGGAGTCCACCAGGGGATGCACTTAGACATGAAGGGGTGCATAGAACAGGGAATCACAACCTGGGCAGTTCAAAATACAGCATCAAGAAAAGTATCAAGCAGGCCATGGACATCGCCCACTGGGAATGGGGATAAGGTGGCTGTAAGAGAGGTGAAAGTTGGCCAATCAGCTCTAATAGAAAACCAATGTGGGGGACAGGGAACGGGAGAGTACAGCAGATGCTCGATTTAACGAATATCGATTTAGTGAAAGCCCGAGATAACAGAATCATTTTTTTCCCGGTATATATTTTCCATTTAAAGGAAAATTTCCATTAAAATGAGTATAATTCCGTTAAAGAAATTCTGTTCCAAAAACCCTCTAATTACTGGAAAAAGTCCCGTAAATCGACAGCACCATTGAACCTTTACCAGAAACACTCCCCTGACTGGCAGTGTGTGGTGTTGCCACACATCTGCTGTGACAAGGTCCCAAGAAGAAGGGAGAGGACAGAACAGAGTGGAGACACAAGTGCGTAACCCACTTAGCAACCACACTTCCACACACCTTGGAGGCCATTAAGGTATCCTGCTACAGCTCCCCCACCCATCAAGTCACAATCAACGTCTCCGAAGCCTCCCCAGGACAACAACGAGCAAGGACCGGGGGTGCCCATGTCTTGAAATATGTAGCTTTTTAAAAAAGTAATGTACTGTATTTACATTGACTGTGTATTATAGTTACTACATATATAAGATGCTTATTATTTTGAAATCTGTCGTTTCCATTACTAGCGATGTGGTAAAGCATGACTCACTGCATGCATGAAATTTTTATGTACTCATATTTTGTGAAGTGTTCTTACTTGAACTAATTACTATTTCTGGATGATTATGTAATCTGTTTATTTTTTGATGAAAGACATTAGTCATCATTTGCTTGTTTCTGGTCACCCATAAGGCTGGCAGTTTGGCACATATGAATATTTCTTTGTCACTAAAGGAAAAATAAGTAACACATACATTTACTGCCATAACCATAAACAGACTGCATTAAGTCTTCAGAAGACAGAGCTGCAAAACATGGCTGAAAACATGATGATAACCAAGACAAAGCTGCATGAATGAGTTTTATCATATCCGTTACTTGTACTCACAATTATTCATCATCATCACCACCTAATTCAGTGTAGAAGCCCGTGGCTAGGCAAATTGGTCCTGATGTTTAAGATGAGATTGACCTGCCTCACTCATCCCTGAGTGGCATTGTATGAGCAATAAAACCCAACCACCCCTTGGATATAAACCTACACTGGCTTGGGCACCGAAATTTGGTTATATAGCAGTTACCACCCAGCATAGTAAGTGGTTTCATAGTGTACAGAAAACCATTTGGCATGTCACTCAGTGTAGAGTCACCCACAGACAGAAGGAAGAGGAAAGAATGAAGGAAAGAAAGACAGCAGAGGAAGGAGGGAAGTAAAAAAGAACGGAAAAGGTAGGCACCCAAGAGCAGCACTACATTGCAATTATTCACTCACTTATTTTCATAATGGATATAGTCATGGAATTATATTCTACAGTAAATTCTGCATCTGCTAGTGTGACACATTGTGACAAAACTGCATCATCAATGACACCCAGACCTAAACATAAGACATGTTACGTGGTGCAATGTGAGATTACGAAGCTAGAGCTTTTTACTTCCCGAGGGAAATATTTTCACTGTGATATGATAAAAAATCATAACAAACATGTTGTATTAAAAATGTTATCACACTAATTAAGTATAGTTGGTCCTAATCACTCAGTTATGCTTGTACTGAAATACCAGTTATGGCAATACAATATTAATTTAATTCTGTGTCCACTGATGCATCGTATGTACAGAAAAACTGATATGGTCAAACAGATCAAAACAATTCCATGGAGTGCAAAGTGAACTTAAGGGCAGCCTCAGACACTCTGACTGGATGTAGGTAGAAACTATACCATACCCTTCGTCAGGTACGTGATAACAGGAATTTTTTCTGTAATTTAATACAAACTAATAAAAAATATTAATAATACTGTAATAATAACAAAAAGGCAACTTATAATGAGGACTCACTGTACTGACCAGTCATACTATCATGGACACCAATCAGAAACAACAAGAAAAGTTAAAAATCTTAGTTCAGATTTCTGTACAGGTATAAGCAATAACAGCACTGCCACAACAAAAACCTAAAGTACAACATGATACCAGGTAAGCAACTGGGCGGGACTATCCATCACATTATTATGCACATCAATCAGAAACAACAATGGTTAAATCTCTTAGGTTAAAATTCCTGTATCTGCAATAACAGCACTGTCACAATAAAACCTACAGAAGTAACACATATTTAAAAAAAAAAATGGGAGGGACTATTACTCCCCCCACTTTTTAAAAAAACTAAAAATAGGGTGTTTACTACAAGAATATAAAATATATTATACAGCAGCACAGCACAGGCATCCAAAGATATGCTCTGACACTTCCCAAAGTGATTTGACAAACATTTGAGATTTTTTACACTATGTCCAATGACACAGATTTAAAGGTTGGAAAAGTGACAGATCACAGTAATGGGTTCACTGATGAAGTTCAGGCAGTTCTCATTATAAGTCTGGGATGTTTTCTAAAATATCACAACTTTTTTCATACAAAAGGTACTGTAAACTGAGGAAGCTGGCAAATAACAACTTGTAAAACAGCTTACTTATGTCAAGGACTATTTGTATAACTGCTGTATTCAAAATTTGTGTTTGGCATATGCATGGAGTTATTACTGAGCCTGTGCAATTTTATGTGCATAAAACAACTACAGCATGCCCTCATTTTATGAGGATGTTTAAAAAATCCATGGCATATTGATTTATTGTATTTACTGAATGAGTCAATTATAACATGAGTTTAATGGGGATACATTTTTGACCAAGGTCACCCATCCAACAAAGTCTAACAACTAGCTTCCGACTCACCTCAACTGACAGTTATTTCACTTCACTGCACTCACTTGCTGCTTTCCACCAAAAATAAGTCTAAAAAAAAGTTTCCAACTCACCCAAACTGGTAGTTACTTCACTTCACTTGCTGCTTGAACTACACCACACTACTGTTCCATCACTGATGCTAACACATCCAATAGCGATGAGTGCAAATGCCATCTTTGAACAAACAAATGACTGTACATTTGTGCGAGGGCAATCGTTTATGTGAAAACAATATATTGACCACTAAGGCTTCATACAGGATCATATTCATTGTCTAAATGAAAATTCTGATGTACAGTAAACTCTCAATTATCCATCGCATAGTGGCCAAAAGGATGTCAGATAGTGACATACAGACAGTGAAGTAATACCCCCAAAAAATACCTCCAAAGGGAGTTTAATCCCCAATAATACCCAATACCTGCACTATATAACTGTTCAAAGATAGATAAACATCCTCCAAGTACTGTAATAAGCATGATAAAATGACATCGTCCTGTAAAGCTGCCAGGAAATTGTGTCTGGGTGACAAGACAAATGGTGTGGATTTTGATTCGTGTGGAAAAAATGCGTCACTTCCTGGAATGGATAATGACATATGCTAGATAATGCAGCAACAGATAACTTATTTTACTATCGAAAAAAGGTCCTAACTTTTTCGTTATCATGTAAACGATCCATTGCATACCACTTCATCGTATAACGAGGGTCTGCTGTTGTTTCTCATGACTCCCACTTATTAAATTGTCCATATGAATACAGGCAGTCTTCTACTTAGGTAAGGGATGGCATTTTAAAATGTCACAACTTTCTACAAACAACTTCAACTGTAAATTGGGGGAAACTAGCAAATCACAGATAACAAATAAACTTTTATATATAATTCTTTTTTAGTATACTTATGACTTAACACCAAAATGAATGTTAAAAAGGAAGACCCATAATGAGAACTTACTGTACGCTAAAAATGCCCAAATACTCTACCTCTGAATGCTAAAAATCACCAGTCATGCTCCACATAAAATACACTTCTGTCTTACATAAAATTTATTCTGCAGAATTTGTATGGGGATAATCAGGTAACTCTGTTTTGTGACATCTGTTGACACTAGTTATAGGCTAATGGGATACGATAAACATCTGCTCTGGTGAACACATTAATACAGCTAATGAAACACTAACATTAGGACTATAATGCCCAAATGAGGTAAAAATTGATGACATGGAAAATGCAATACAAGGAATAATTACCAAAGTCACTCGCGTCATATTTTTGACCGTGCTGGGGAACACTTACCAGAAGTCAACTGTATAACATGAAAAGGCTTAGAAGACATATATATGTATATATTTATATATATATATATATTTATACATAAAGATAAATAGAAATATATGTACAGCATAGAAAATGAGCATTTGTCTATCACGTTTAAGGTCGTGGGGATCACTTGTGAAGGGATGCCAGGTGGGGCACAAGGCACTCGGAGGAACAGGAGTCTCTCAAGGCCTTGGCCACCACCAGCCATATACAGTATTCTTAACTAAATCTATGAAAGCACATTGTTTAAAGCCATGTAAAATTGGCTGTTACACAGAGAGTAACTTAAAAATAAGACAGAAGAAATTACCTGAAAGCAGATGTTGAGCATTAACACTGTACATAAGCACCATTACTGATGAGAGCATCATATGCTGGGATGTTGCTCAGACAACTAACTTTGGGTGGGCAGGTCAATCTGTGTAGATGTCGTTTTACTGTCAGTCACTTGGTCACCAGGGGTGAAGTCTGGCAGTGCCGGTGGGGGAAGTCTGGGGGCGGCACTGCTTCTGGAGGGCTGGTCAACTGGGTACCTCTCGCCCCCACTGGCAAGACTCAACCCAGGTGGCACTCTCGCCTCTATATTTCTGTTTGTGCACTCAGAGGTAAGCCTCCCTACTGTCCACGATGCGCCTGCCGTGTGTAGAGCACTCGAGGTTGCTGGCGATGACACATAAATGTTTTGATGGGTGGTGGGGTGTGCTGGGGATGCTACATACAAATTCTGGTGGTGATGGTGGTGGGGTGAGGTGGCAGTGAGGTGAAGATGGGGGGCCAGAGTGGTGCTATAACGGCTATCAGCTACAGTGATGTGATGATGGGTTGCTGTTGTGGTGCTGTGATGGCTGGCAGTCTCAGGGAAACTTGTGTAAATATTCTGGGCAGATGAGGCTGATGATAAGGGCATGGTGCTTGAGGGTGTGTTAAGGCGGGGTGGAGTGTGTGCTGTGACAATGATATTAAGGGCATGGTTGCCAGGGCTACCACCTACCACTATATTCCTCTGATTCTTGTATTCTCTGGCTGACACTAACTGTTGCCCCATCTCTCCCCTCTCCCCACAGAGCCCCACCCCAAGCCTATCTTCCCCTGGTGTGGGAATCCTGGCATGGGAGAGGTGGACTGTGGGGTGAGCCGAGGATGGCTGTGCCACGGTAAACACAACATGGGTTTGGATACTGGTGTGGGTGGCCTCAACTTGCTCCTGGGGTCCCTTGTCCTGCTGACCAGCCAGGTAGGGGCCAGACAAAGGCTGGTCAGCTGGGCTACTGCACAGGGAGTACGACCCTGGCTCAAACACAGGCGGGTATTCCATACCAGGATAGTGAGGCAGGATCTGAAGATAGATGAACAAGACAAAATCAACATTTTTATGCATTCTAGATACACCTAATATATTCATACAGTCACACTGCTATCTTCAGTTTCACAGATTTCATCACTGGCAACCTGAATTTTTTGGTGGCACGCCAAACTCCCTATTTTCCATAATCAACAGCTACTACAGTACAGTACAGTACACTCTTATCATTCACGAAGCTTAGGTTCCCCAAAACCCTGCAAATACCTAAAACCACACTCTTCATTTAGTACATAACATTTTCAACATCCAAAATGGAAACAGAGTTATAAAAATGGTAATGGCAATGATGAGTCTGATGATAATGACTATGAAAATGAAGATGATTATGATGATGATGATGACAAACTGCAACTCCACCTGATGATGCTGAACTTGCCTTCTGACTTCGAAGTTTTGCTGTGGTAGAAGGGTCACCTGGCAAATGCATTGAGGGAGAGGGAGAAACTGTGGGGGGCAGGGGGGATGCCAGGGTGAGGGGGGAAGTTGGCTGGGTGGGGGAAAATGGAACCGTTGGGGAGGCTGGGGGTGAAGAGAAGAAAACATCCCTGGGAGACATGAGGCTGGGGGTTCGTCGCTGCTTCCCTATCATCGACACTCCCATGGCCGGCTGGAGAAGCAGACATGAAGTTAGGTAAAACATATCTGTTGCTGGTGTTGCTGCTTAGGTTCACCTGTATGTGACCCCAGTGGACTGCAGCCTAAATCTGCCATTCTCTGGCAGTCCATCACTCAGGGACAGGGATGGAACTGAGGAACATTTGTAACACCAGGCACCAAAGCTGCCCAGTTATATCGATGCTGACACGTGAAGGTGTCCCTCTCCAGTTCTACACACTACAATACGTCTCTTGTTACATGTTGCCTACTTTCATTTTTTTTTTTAAACTAAGTCCAGGTTACTATTACCAAAAGTCTGCCTATTAAAGTTCCATTGCTACCTATACAGCTGATTCAATAATTTCTCAAATTTACATTACTGGCTGTATGAAAAGTTGAGGCACCTTGGACCATATCCCTGACATATAACAAGTACTTACTGTAAAACTTGAAAAAAACAGTAACAGTCAAATAAGTATTACTCTGTACAATGAACAGCAGTATGAAATGAACTCTTTGTGGTAAATACAACTGATATACATGAACAATTTCTGCTGACATTAAAAACAATACTTAGTATAAAATTTAAAAAATGATCCATTCTTTCATAATGTTTATTCTTTATTAATATCTGCTAAAAAAGATAATCTCCACATTGTAGTGAGGGCTTTTGGCTGGAAGCAGAGTAGCCTGTGAAGATGAGGAGAAAATGTACAGTACAGTTAATTCTCACTATAAGTCACATTTTTTTTTTTTTTAACAGTACTGCAAAAACTCCACATTATAGTACTGGGCAACTGGCAACTGCCCATTAAAGTTCTACTGCTACCTATAGAGCTGACCTACACATTTCCTTCAATAAAGAGTACCAGCTGAATGGAAAAAGTTGTGGTAGTTTAGAACTTATCCCATAATACTAATTACTGCCTGTACTCTGCAACTGACCTTCAGTGGTGTGCGGACGGCTTCAGTATCATCAGTGGGGGCGCGGATGGTAAGGTTGGGGACCCTCCTAGGGCCAGCCTGATTGCTGGGCTGGCCACCTGAGTATGTGGACTGGGATGAAGCCGATCTAGATGAGGCTACACTCATGGTAGATGGTGAAGGAGAAGGGGAGAGAGACGAGCATGATGGGCCTGCTGAATTGCAAGGGGAAATGGAGGAAGTAGAGGAGGAGGGTGGGAGGGTGCGTTCACTGGGTGACAGGAATTTGGTTCTAGGAGGAACCTCTGGCCTAAGAGCAACAGGTGATGTGTGAGGTCTTTTGGTCAAATAAGTAACAGGAGATACTTCAACACTACCAGCCTGAGAAGTGTCCAAGTGCGTAAGCTGAGTGGTGCCAGCAGTCACCACCTCACCACTGGCTGGGTCCAGCGTCAGTTCAAAGGCAGCCTTCATAGGGTCGGCACGGGCACGCAAGAGGGGAGGGTGGTAAAGGGCAGCTCGTTTGAGGCGCTCTGGAACCTGAGCCTCGCCTGACCCTGATCGAGATCGGCTGTCTCTTTTCTCTGGAGAAGATCGAATACCAGGCCGGGATCGGGAAGGATCAGTGCGAAGGGAACTAATCCACAACTTTTCTGGAGAGCCTTCCCGGTACTCCTCTGAAGCCAAGAGGCTGCTGGCAGAGCCATGGGAGCTACGGGTGGGCGTATGCAATGGGGAAACAGGTGGGGAGAAGGCACGGGGATGTGACCAAGCCAAGCAATCTAAGGAGCCCCTCCTGGGGGATCTACACCTCACTGGGGAATCTCCCCCAACGCTGCCCCGCCGCCCGCTCACCTCAATCTTCGAGGGACTGGAGCGTCCACTGGCTGGGGGGGTGCCAGCCCCTCGGGTGCCGCCGCCTCGGTTGGGGCTGCACCGGGTGTCCAGGTCAATGGAAGTGGGTCGAGCTGGAGAGTGCTGGCTGCTGGCCCGGGTGGGAAGCATGTAGTGAGGTCGAGGACGCTGTGACCCTACGCCATCAGCCATCCAAGGGCGAGCTTCAGAGCCAGGACTTGTTGGGGTACGGCAGGGGCTCTCTCTCTGTATGCTATCTTTGGTCAAAGCTACACTCTCTTCTGTCTGACTTTGCTGCTGCTCTTGGAAGTGATCAGTGTCTTGACTGGTCTCAGCCTGCTGGTCCAGCTGATCCGGAACTTTCTTGGTCTGTTTACTGTCAGGGCCTCGGGTGCCAGCTTGCCGCCGTCGCTCCAAAGTGAAAGATGCTGGCAACTGACGAAGTCGATCCCTCAAGCTATTCTTCCTAGCTACTCTTCTTCCTGGTCCTCCTTCACTTGACCCTGGACCTGACCCTGTATCTTTTCTTAGGTCACCGGTGGATGTGCTACGACTGCTACTATCACTCACTCGCCTGCAACAACAAAATCAGTACTTACTGCGATAATTACCATATTGTAACTAACCTGACTTGTTACTTTTCCTGTTACATAAGCCTACCTTACTTATTGTGAAAATAAAGAAAGGGGACTGTGTAACCTGAACTCCACTCACACCTGCTCTGAAATAAAAATTAGCATAAGAGAGTGAAGTTCAGCAAGGCCAGTGCATACCTGTAGCTGCGGAAGGATGCGGTGGGGACAGGTTGATTCATAACATCACGAGAGGGGTGAAGAAACCTCAAGCCAGGGGTCCTACTAGTTCCCAGCACGGCCAAAGGGGAACCACGGCCTCGTCCCAGCGCCCCCCCTGCCCCAGGTCCTCTGCTGCTGCAGCTGACAGAGGAGCCTGACCACAATGACACTACACCTTCCTTCCCGGGCGAGGTCCTGTCAAAAATAATCTACTTCAGGTCCCCCACAAAATAAATGCTGATACTTCACTATATACAAGTTTTGCTATAAAAACTATATGCCATTTGTATTATCAGTGCTGTGAATTCCTGGAATACACATTTTCTCAAGTGGGTATCACCCATTACCCTCTGTTTATAAACATGTACAACAGCGAGAGATATCACATAAACATCTAAACTGACGTTTTTGCTAAAAAATTATGTTACTGTATATTGCTGTTAAACTTCTCTAATTACCTTTATCAGAAAAACAGCTAACTAGAGAAGCTTAACAGTAATATTACAAAATTTTTCAGCAAAAACTTCAGTTTATGACTTTAAGGATATGTGATATCTCTCTAGCTGCTCTATATGTATGCAGACAAAGAGAGTACTAGATGGTTGGCACCACTAAACCTGGAAGGTATTGCCTAAAGAATGATGTGTGGCCATAAGTCTGGCAGTTACCCATACAGTCATCATTCCTTGAGAAAGAATTCAGACATTAGTAGACCGATGCAAAGTTCAAACCAAGACCAATTGTTGGAGTGTAATTAATGCAAATGGTTCTGGCAATACTTCAGGCCTTAAGAAAACCATCAGCTGTTCCATGGCCAACTCCAGCACTGGGGAGATTGGATCCCTTTTTGATGATACTGTTCATAAGTTAAAGGCGAGAGGAGATGTGTAGACAACAATAGTGCAAAGAAAAGGGCCTCAGAGCTAGACATGAAAACAAATACCTTAAACTATCAATATGAAAGCTGATAAAACACAAACAAACTCAAAGGAAACAGTACAGGGTAGTTACCGAAAGACCTGCAAACCTGTGAGCTGCATTTTCATGAGTTTAAAAGGCTCTCTTTCTCCTTTCCTTAGTGATTTAGTCTACATATCAAACTTCCCTCTATTATATATCTGACTATGGGCCATATACTCTCAGATATCACTACCTATGTATGCAGTAAGACCTACAGTCCACACTGAATACATGCTAGATCTATCACTTTTAGGCCTGGTGGGAAGATATTAGTGAAGATGTTTTTAAGGACAGGTCTGTGGGTCTTTTGGGGTATAAGTAAAGACCCTTTCAGTCCAGTGATGTATTTTACAATTTATTCTTGCTACGTTCAGATGATTTTATTCAATTTGGAAAGCGTGCACCCTTCAGTAGTGTCAGCGTTACGAAGGAGAATATCCGCCCCTACGGTCTGAAAAGTCTTAAGCTGAATAAAATAGTCTGTAAACAGAAAAAAAAAAAAGGGGGGGGAATAACCAGACTGACAAGGTAAAAGAAATTCAAGTTCCTAAAATGTTCCCAGCCCCAGCTTGGGATTCATCTTCTACCATTAAGGACGACAGATCACTGTTCCCATCACTTTTCTGTACAAATATGCAGTGCTGTATTATGCACAAAGAGCATACACGATCACACTGATATACCACACACAGAAATAAACTGGAAAGGAAAATGTACAGTATTTAAAAAAAAAAAAAAAAAAAAAAAAATCCAAGTCCATAGGAATACAATCCTGTGAGTATTCTCACAGTCCTTGGAGGCTCCCTGGTACCTTTTCCTTATAAATTTATTATTTCTGCATACAGAATGTTAATAATGTCTTCTACATTACTTAATGAATTACCAGGTATGTCAACATTACAAACCTGTCAGTAACATACCGATATTGCTCAATTCAAGGAATAGGATGCAAATTATAAGACTTAGTTATGAGGTAAAAATGAGCTCCCTTTGGTTTCCATACTTGTAGTTTATTCATTTTAACTCTGCAGAGATTTTCATACTTTCGTAACTTCTATCTATCTATTGCCAGACGCCTTAATCCTGCAAGGGGTGGCCACAAACAAATCGCCTCCATGTCACTCTGTCCCCTGCCATTTCACTACCACGCTCCCAACTCACACCCCCCTCTCTCATATACCTCTCCACTCCATCCCTCCATCTCATCCTCGGCCTCCCCCTCCCTCTCGCCCCCTCCACCTCACTCACATACACTCTCCTCATCAGTCTTTCACTCTCCATCCTCTCCACATGCCCAAACCACCTTAACGTGCTTCTCCTAACGCTTCCCATCACATCCTCAACCACACCACAATGCTCCTTCACTTCCTCATTTGTTAGTCTGTCTCTCCATGTGACTCCACATGCTCCTCTCAAATAACTCATTTTCACTGCTCTCACTCTTGACTTCTGTCCTTCCAACAGGGTCCAAGCTTCACTTCCATATGTCAGAGTTGGTATCACAATACTGTCATGTAACAACTTTCTCACTTCCATGCTCACTTCCCTGTTTCTTATCACTGCTTTCAACGAACCAGCAACCTTCCTTCCCTGCTGCACCCTTTCGAGCACTTCACCCTCCACACTTCCACCCTTACTCATCACACTGCCCAAGTACTGTACTTAAATTCACTCACATTCTCCATATCCTTCCAATCCAATCTCACTGTACATTCACTGGCTTCACTTCTCTCGAAGACCATCACTTTACTCTTCCCCACATTCACCTTTAGATTCCGTTTCTTACACACTCTCCCAAACTCATCTACCAAGCCTTGCAGCTCCCCTTTGTCTTCGCTCAACAACACAGTATCATCTGCAAACAACAGTACAGGGAGTTTCCAAACACTGCCCTCTCTCACTAGGGCCGCTCCAACATCCACTGCCCGACCTTGTATCTCTTTTATAACCCCATCCATATACAGATTGAACAACCATGGAGACATGACACATCCTTGTTTCAATCCAACCTTCAAATGGAAAGATTCACTCAGTTTGCCATCCACACGCACTGCAGCCTTAGCACCCTCATACATACTCTTCACTGCCCTCAACAACTTCCCATCCACTCCATATATTCTTAATACATTCCACAAACATTGTCTATCCACCCTGTCATATGCTTTCTCCAGATACATAAAGGCTGAATACAACGTCTTGCCCTTCTCTAGAAACTTTTCCACTAAGGATCTAAGAATGAATATCTGGTCTACACAACTTCTTCCCTTCCTAAAACCTCCTTGTTCTTCTCCAACTAATTCCTCAGTAATTTCCCTAACTCTGTCAATAAGTATCCTACCATATACTTTTCCTATTACACTGAGAAGGCAAATGCCCATATGATTACCACACACTGCTTTTTCCCCTTTTCCTTTGTACAGAGGAATAATTATACCTAACTTCCAATCCTCCGGGACTGTACCCTCCTCCCAAGCCAATCTGCACACCTTCCACATCCATTCTATTATTATCTCTCCCCCATGCTTCAGCAATTCACCACACACTCCATCAATTCCTGGGGCTTTCCTCATTTTAACTTTCTTCATTGCTTCCACAACTTCCATCCTGGTGATTTCTTCCTCTCTTCTCACAACCCTCCTCCTCCCTGCCATTCCCCAGCCACTTATACTTGCATTACTTTCATTCTCTATGTTCAACAGTTCATTAAAGTGTTCTCTCCATCTGTTTACTTTTTCTCCCTTCTCCACTAGTAATCTACCATTTTTATCTTTCACACTTTTATCTTTCACACCCCTACTGACTTCGTTGGCACCCTGTCTAGCTCTCTTTACCTCCTTCCAGAACATTTTCTTACATTCCCTCCACTTTACACTCAAATTCCTTCCAAATTCCTCATCCACTCTCTTCTTACTAATCTTTTCACCTCTCTCCTCCTCACTACATATAACTCTCGCGTCCGACTCTCAGCTTCTTCGTCGCCCCTGTTCCTCATCCACTCATTATATGCTTTCTTCTTTTGTGCCACAGCCTCTCTCACCTCTTCAGTCCACCATGCTGTTCCCTGAACCCCCCTTCGTATTCTCTTCACCCCACACACCGCCTCACATGCTGCACAGATTTCTTCTGTGAATACCTTGCACACACCTTCCACGTCCCCCATCTGCTCCAATCTATATTTACCCAATCGCTCCTCCACTTCCCTTTTATATTAAGCCTTTATTCCATCCTCTTGTAACTTTTCTACCCTCCTTGTAACAAATACTTCCTCCTGTCCTTCCCTTCTTCTCTTCCTCCATCTTGTTTGGATTCTGATTCTGGCCACCATCAAGTGGTGGTCAGAAAGTCCACTCCCCCAACCTCTATATACTCTTGCATCCATTACACATCTTCTCATCCTTTCATCCACACACACATAGTCAATCATTGCCTTCCGTTCATTCATTCCACCGTCCTCTCTTCTCACCACTCGCCATGTATACCTATGGATCATTTTGTGCCTGAAGAGGGTATTAGCTACCACCAACTACCTCCCAGCACAAATGTCCACTAAAGCACTGCCATTCTCATCCATCCCTGCAGGCACACCCCACTCACCAACCACTCCATCCACCTTCTCATTCCCTACTTTTCCATTCATATCTCCAATCAGTAACACTCTCTCATTCCTTTCAAACTTTTCCAAGCAGGCTTCCACATTTGTCCAAAACTCTTCTCTCACTCTACTTACACGATCTTGCATTGGCGCATACACCACACAATTGCCCACATTTGTAGTCCAACTTTCACTCTTACCCACACAATCCTTGACCCAACTGATCCATACTCTCTTACATTCTTCTTCCACCTGTTGCTCACAACAATACACACTCCTTCTTTCGCCCTCTCATTCTCACCCACTCCCGCGCATATACCCCATCCATATTCCCATGCTCTCACACTCTCACCTTGCCATTTAGTTTCGGTTATTCCACATATATCCACTTTCGCACTCTCAAGCACCTGTACAATCTCTCTCTCTTTCACCTCATCATTCATACCCCTTACATTCCAAGTCGCGATCTTTATCTCGTCCTTTGTCCGTTCCTTTTTCATCAACTTTTGGTCAGTCCTGGTCCAAGGCTTCCTGTTTGTATTTTTAGTTAGTTGTTTTTACGGGGTGGGGCACTAACCCACCACCAACCCTTTTAGTCGCCTCTTACGACAAGCAGGGATACTGGGGGAGAATTCTTGAAAAACCCCCTACCCCCAGGGGTAACTTAATTCCCCTAATTCAATAGCACAATAATCCAATCCTATTGCTCTATTTCCTTTTTAGTATTAATCTCATGTTACAGCTCCATATCCAAGATGGGAAGATTCCAATTTCATGTTAGTTTAGAGCGAACAGAGTATAGTCAAATTTACTCTCCAATCTGACTACACCTGGTGATAAAATGAGCTGAAAGAGGTTTGGGATTCTCTTCAGGTTCAAATAAATGTGCTATATAAATCTGGGCAGAGGTGTGTAATGCCATATGTGTAGCTGAGTGGAGCACATAAACAACTATGGGTCTATGGTGAACAATGTGTGCTGCTATGTAAACAATGTGTGCTGCTATGTAAACAACCACCAAGCACTCCTGAGTGCTGCCAAACCACCATCTGTCTAGAGTGAGCAGAATGACACAGCTGAAGAAATCAGGAGAGCATAGCTGTGAGGCTCAGTATGTTACAAAACTGTATGGCCCTATGTTCAGTTCTGAGCAGATGAAGAGGAAATGCTATCTCAGCCCTGGTACACACACTGTGGGTCACTTCTAGTTGACAGGTTATTATTCATGAGAGGGGGAGAGAACGAAAGGAAGGGTAGGGGTGGGGGTGGTGGCTGTTGAGAGGAGGGTGGGCAAAGGTGGAGGAGGAGGAGGAGGAGGAGGAGGAGGAGGAGAGTGATAACAGTTACCAATCAGCATTACCTACTTCAAGTGAATGATACTGCCCTAATGTCAATTTGCTGTTGGTGTAAGCTCTGGGAATCACTTGGATGTAAAGCCGTGAGCCATATCTATAAGCACAGTTTGCCAGCGTTAACGTAACGGCTCATACTCATTGAATAAGGTAGTGCTCGTGGACTGGTTGGGAAATGAGGGGGCTCAGTAGGTGGAGCGATTGTAACGTTGCCAACAATGGTAAATTAGTGATAATGTGTAGGATATTATATTCTTTCAGCCCCACGGAATTCTGTAAAACCTTTACATTCATACAATGTAATACCAGTAATTCCATAGTAATTAATAGCTCATTTTCATATAAGACAAATTCGTGAGGTAGGGTCTTCCACCGTGAACCAAGATGTTGATGGTGCTGCCAACTTTACGAGTAGCATATCAGCTGGATTCATCACGGAGAGAAGACTTGCCCATGTTGCACAAAAAGGCTGCATCACTGGATTGCAGGAAAGTGGGATGTCCATTTGCACCACAGTCACCAACATGGGAATATCTGTGAGAAACGTTTTGAGGTGGATCCATAGGTAAGCACAGAGATGAAGATACTACACATGAATTATTTATAACTGTATGGACAGTTTTTAGGTGCTAACCTGAAGTAATGCTACAGTTGTTACAAAAGTGTTCCACAGGTAGGAGGAGAGTGGTAATATGGATAACCTGCCTCGCAGTAGACCACTGTCACACTACTCCTGCTCTGGACCAAAAATTTGGCACAGCAAATCCCACTCATAAATGTTGCAGCCCTCCGCGATGCCCTGAACCTTGACATCAGTGAGTGGACAGTGAGGAGGCGGCTGCATGTGCCAGGGATACATCACCGAGTGCCAGCAGCCAAGGAGAGGCTTAACTAGCAACACCACGAGAGAAAGTTGCAATTTGCTCAGCAATATAGTGGTAAGGAGGAAGAGTTTGGAGCCGCGTCATCTGGACAGATGAAAAGACGTTCAAATCTACTTCCCACGGCAGGTTCCAATGCTAGAGGGGCAACAATACTCGGTAACTACACTTTCAAATATGCAGTCCTTCTGATGAACAAAATTAATGATTGCAGTATATAGAGCCTCTACATGTATTTATATTAGTGATGCCAATATATAAAGTAATCCAAACTATACAGTAGGAGCGGAAAGTGTTGACGCCATCTTAAAAAAAGAAAACATTCTTGTGGTTAGCAAGGAGAAACAAATAAATTAACACTCACCATTGAATTTAGTATTTACTGGCATTCCCCTTCACCTTTATTATCTTCTTAAGGCGTCTGGGGAGACTGATGGCGTAGTTTTGCAGAACAGACGGACTAAAACTGCTCCATAGCTGCTTGACTGCAGCCTCAAGTTTAGGCAAAGATGATGTGTCCATACTACGCAGCTGCCGCTTCATGTGCGCCCATAAATTCTCAATGGGATTGATATCTGGGCTGTTTCCGGGCCAATCTCGAATAAAGGGAACCTCACAGTCTGTTAGCCACTGTTTCACTGACTTTGCAACATGTGCAGGGGCAGAATCTTGCATAAATACTCTTGCCTTGGTTTTATCAAAAGAGTCACTTAAAACATCACATAAGAGCTCCAAATAATTGTTCTGGTTCACTTTTTCATTTGCAGGTAGAATTACCAACCCACCAACACCATAATATGTAAAACAGCCCCAAGTCATGAGTGAGGCTGGGTATTTAACAAACTTGGAACTGTACTTAGGATCCAGGGGGTCACTGCCTGGTTTGCAGTACACTCGTGATGAAGAGGTACCAGTGACAGTAAATGTTGACTCATCACTCCAAAGCACAGTTCTCCATTGCTCCTCACTCCAGGCAAGATATTTCTTACAAAAATTTACTCTCTTTTTCTTCTGAAGTGCAGTTAGCAGTGGTTTTTTACGAGCACAAAAACTCATGTAGCCCAGATCGTCATGCAACAGCTGCTGCACACTTCTGACAGACACATCTGCCAGCAACTGTGGGTTCTTTTCTTTTAAATCCCGTGCTGTTAGCCTTGGATCCTTGCTAACTTGCCTTGAGATCAGCTGACGGGTCCTGAAGGTTGTCTTACGAGGTCTCCCAGGCTTGGGAAGTGGAGTGGGAGGAATGCCCTCCCCACTGTCCTTGATTCGCTTCACCAGTCTCTGCACTGTCCTCAGTCCAACACCATCTGATTTGCAATAAATGGGAGTTTGTGGCCAGCTTTGTATAAAGTAATCACTTCCACACGTTTGTCCTTGCTTGTGGTTACTTTAGGCATGATGAGAATGTGGTAGGTAACCAAATAACTGTGTTATTTGAGTCAAAACATGCCCTCGTAGTGCATCACACACAGAGACAATCCTCCTCCTGTGGCTGCCCAAACATTACTGAGCCTGCTCCTGTGGTGCCAAACCTATCAAGCAGGGTTGCCAGCTCCCGTTGAAAAAGCGTCAGCTCATTTCGCATCACAGGGGAGGGTAGTATTGACCCTACTTCACTTAACGCGAAGAAGAATGACGTCGGCAAAAAAACGTCAATACTTTCCGCGCCTACTGTATATTCCCACAGCTATGAATGGCAAAACATCTATGAGGAGGTACAGAGTGGCCACCAGACCATCCACACATGGGGCTGGGTATGCCTCCATGGAATGGGACATATCCACTACACAAAAGGCTTGTTCAGTGCCAGAAAGTATACTTTTATATTGAATTATTTCTTCTTGTCCTCATTCAGCGACAGGAACCATCCTTTCCCTCCTGGTCCTGTTTACTTTGCGGACAACTGCTGCCCTGTCCACCAAGCTCGAGTTGTGCATGACTGGTTCCATCGTCATCCCCAGTTCGAGTTAATGCCCTGGCCATGGAAGGGAGCTGATTGTAATCCAAAAGGAAATATCTGGAGATCAATGGTGAGCACCTGGGAGCCTGGCCGAGAGCGCACAAAGCAGAAACTCACAAACCACATCAGCGAGGTGCGAAAGTCATTTCAAGCTCAGCTTGACCTCCTGCGACACCAAATTGCAGACGTGCCTGCCAGACTTCAGGCTGTTACCAAGAAGGTGGGAGGACGGACTGGATACTGAAGACGTAAATATTTACTGTGCAGTCTTTGGATGTTAAATGTTTTACTTAATACTTCCTGTTCTACACCATATACTTTAAATAAACAAAGTATAATATTACGTATTAACGTGTATGTGCCCTGCTAGGCTTGATTTCCTCTATTGCTCTAATATTACCATTTTTTCCAATGCTTTCAGATTCCAGTGATGAGTGTGACTGTGACGAATGGCATAGACAATGTTTCACTGTCTTTATGCCTTTATATTGTAATTAAATGCTCATTATTCCACCAAAGGACTTTTATATACCCCTTTTATACAAGCAATGCATTTACTGTCTTGTTCTTTACACAGTTAACTATGAGCGTTGGGTCCTTCCCTCTTATAAACATGAAAATAAGAATGTTTGTATATCAATTGGAATGAATTATACTGAATAATATTATCTATAATCAGTAGCATATATTAAAGTACAGTATTTATTAACATGCTAAAACTTATGAAAAATGCCAATTATCATAAATACAATAATATAACCATTGGAGTGCCATATCATGAGGCAGTAACAGTCAACAACAGATCGCTGGTTGTTTCAACATAACCCAAACACGTTTCTACACAAATATAATATTATACCATCAATTGTTTGTTCACTGTTGATGACAAACGAGAGGAGCACACAGCTGTAATGACACTCAGCTAACCTGTTACACACATACTCACTCAGATGCATAAAGAGTCACACACAGTCATACTCATATGCAGTCATGCACATGAAGTAAGCTGATAGCTGCATGCTAAAAGTCACAATACTTTACCACATTTTTTCTGGGTGGACTGCATCATATTTTAATAAGTTAAATGACTGGGCACATCAAGATCTTACTTAAAGTCAAACAAAACTGAAAACTTGTGTCTTTCCAAATGGCAACTCATACTTCCCACCCTACCCACGTCCACCACCCCCGATTTCTATCCCTACATGCCCGTCCCCCACCCTACATGTCTACCACTTCCTCCTCCTCGACTGTAGTAGGCCATCTAGAGGCAATTTATATCTAATGTGCTCAGACTTGGATGGTGTTTCTGTTTGATCCCCCCTGAATTTCCATGAGGCTGAAAAAACCTAATATTCTACACATTAACACTAATTTACCATTGTTGACAACCTTACAATCACCCCATCTCCTGACCCCCCTCTTTTCCCCACCAGTCCACGACCACTACCTTATTCAACAGGTATGAATCATTAAGTTAACTTTAGCACATTGTGATTGCAGTAATCCCTTGATTATCCGGACATCCATTATCCAGATGCTGTGATCTGGCTGTCTGAAACCATTATTCATACATTTTTCCATTTTATCTGGACAAAATGCTTGCATCCGTGTAGAAATTATGGTCGCGCGACCATTTTTTTCCAGCCAGGAAGGAATAACCCAGTGGCGCTGCACTGTCTGGCTAGGAAGTTCACCTAGCATCCGCCAGAGACCCACTCGGTTGTTCCCAGTTTCCACTTGCCAACCATGTAGTGGACAGCTCCTATCGGACAACTGTTATGGCACCACATGTGGTGGCTATTGTGGTTATTCCCTACCTGCTTCAGACTTTGCTATTCCTTGCATGCCTCTTCCTAGGGTGTGTGGTGATGGCCCCTCCACTTGGGAAAAGGATGAGGATAGTGCTGACTCTGGAGAAGTGGGAGATCCTGGGTAAGACTGATGTGGGATGGTCAACTTCCCGCATCTTGAAGAAGTACTGTATTATTTTCCATGCTTGACCATGGTAATTGCCTGTGGTTTATAGGTCTGCTTGACCAGACTGACGAGTATCAACCCTTTGAGATTTTGATGACGCAATTTCACATCATTTCAAATCCAATCTCAGAGATTCCGATGACACATTTATGCGTCATTTTAAGACACTTTTGTAAAATACAGTATTCACCATAAATCGCATTTACACATCAAAACAAAGAGACCCGAGTGTGACATCACAGAATACTTGCTCTATGCATGGCGGGCACTGTGCAGCAGGTGTGACTCATGGCTTTGTCTCTTTATTACTTTATTCTTGGCAAACATTTTTCTATGGCAAGGTACAAAATTTTTTGTTTTTGCTTAAAGTCAACTCATCATTTTGACTTTTTTTTTCCCCCTTTTTTGAACATACTGTGATAAAGTACAACTATTCAGCTTTAAAACGACACCAAAACCAGCATTCTATCATGAAAAGTATATTTACACAGACCGAACAAAGAAAAGGATTGCAAAGAGAATATGCAGCCTAGAATCACAAAAAACTGTGCATCTTTTTTCTTTCACTTTACTGTGCAGTAACATGCATAAATAGCCATAATCTATATATCATTGTAAAGGTAATTTATTGTAGTTTTGAATGGTTTAAACCAGATTTATATACAGTATCTTTTTTTTTTTTT